>JAOWBN010205092.1:0-14412 GCA_028565015.1 Pinguicula moranensis | reverse complement strand
TAGTCTACTCAAAAATCAGTAAACTACAAATATCTCTCTTCGTTGGGAATCGTTTTTTTGAATAACGAAATCCCTAATATCATAAAAACATAAAGTAAAGGCGGTTAAGTACTAATGCTAAAAAAATAGATTCTATCTCATTTTTTTGTCTTTATCTCCCAAATACCGAATCTTTTTCTCAAATTGGAATATGTAATATCATAATAATGATAGAATTTTAATCATTTTTCCTTTCTTTTCCTATTCTATCCACAATTCCAACCCTATGACCTTAGTAAGTCGAAGTAACACAATTCTGTTTCTAGGATTGTTCTATCAATTCCTTTGCATTTTGATCTGTAGTAACTTCCCCTTTTTTATGTAAAAAATTCTCTTTATTCCTTCGCTCATACCTAGTTAATACATTTCATTCCAAATCAAATAAGCCAATGAGTCAAATTTCATGTGATTCAGTAAATAGAATAGAAGTTCCATCAGTCTAACCTAAATAAAAAGATTAATCATAGTGCCCTTTTGAATAAGTGTTTTAATAATCATAATTATAAAATATAAATATTTTATTATGTGTAAGTGAGTTGTTTTATATTGATGGTATATATTTATATTTTAAAAATTAGAAAGTGCGCCCCGATTTTTAGCCAATCGCCCCGGTGCGCCCTACGCCCCTAACAAAACTGCATGGCGCTCATTCTACGCGAGCGCACAGGGGCGCGCGAGGTTCACGGGTTTCTGCGTGTGCTCGGCAGCGGTGGGTTGTTTCCAGGCGGCGGGCGATTTTCATCATCTAGAGTTTGGGGTGGCTTTGATACCAAATTGCAAGGTTTAGAATTGGAATCTTGTTTATTTTAGAATAGCGCTAAGCCTTATATACATACAACTCTCCATAATTGAACTTAGGTACCGAATTTAGACTAATCATGTCCTGATAGCTCAAGTGGTGAGCAACTAAACTCCACAAATATGAGGTCCAGGGATCGATACTCACCTGGGTCGCAAACGAAAACAGTGGCAGCGTACAACTGACTCTCCAGACCCCAACTTAGTTGGGAATATAATGGGTAAAGTTGCTTTTTACCTAATTTAGACTAAATACCAACAAATATCACAAGGATAAACAAGAACTATGAGCATTAAATATCAAGTATAAATTTCAGGAAGAAAAAGTTTGAGCCAACTGAGTAACTCAGAGCATTAGTGTTTCTTGTCATTATAATTGTAGGAGATGAAAATTAAGCAAGTCTGTTGTCATAAATCATTTTTGTAGCCATATGAAAAGATGTGAAGTAGGTGGGTCAAAGCACTGATGATTCAAATCCCCCACGTATCATCCTTGACAGTTATTTATGTCCTAATATGATAATTCACCAAGGATCTTTTATTTTCTTTTTAAATGAACGACTAAATACTAATTACTGGGGAACCTCTAAGCATTTGGATACTTAATCAAAGATACTCATTGTCACTTCTTATGAACGCTGACCTCAATGGGTTTCCGAGCATGGCTAGTGGTAATCTCTTGAACATGTTTAAATGAACAGCTATAGAAAAATGAAGTTACACATAAACCAAGCTATACATTATGTTCCCAACGACCTCGCAAGAAGGTTGTACAAGCATGCCGATAAATACAGTGAATAGTGATAACTGTATTGTAGACATCTCGAGCAAGCGGGCCTAGCATCTTGGAAAGGCATAAGTAGATACAATAAACCTACGTCGAGCATATCTTTTAGTATCAATGTCATCTTGCTTACCAGTGAATCAAGAATGCGGTGAAATTACGAAGAAAAAAAAATTGGCTGGTCCTCTTTCCAAATGACTTACTTTAACAGAAATCATAAGGACCATGATAGCTGCCAGCAGAAGAGGATCTTTCAGGTATCGGTATACCTGTTCATGCAAATTTGTATATGAATAATTAGAAAGAAGGTGATTATTGAAGCAATAATCACTTTTTGCATAGATGAGGACACTATATGCACATCAAGAGATAACAGAGAGAATACATGAGTATTTGCAGACATGCTCATGTAAAGAACAAGATCCAGTAGACTTTTTACTGAAGTCATGAATTTGACAGCCATTAAATGAGAAGAAAGGAGATTACTACAAAATTAATGTTGCAATGATGGCATCATCAAAACCATAGAAGCAGAATTTATGGAACAGCTTAGAAAGAGCCAAGCTACACCGTAACGGAAAAAAATTGCGTTCAATTTCAGACGAGAGCAGTAAAAGAAACGAATACAGTATAGCTATGGTTTCACTACCTATAATGTGATCATTGTCACAGAAAATAGCATACAGTTTGTTGGCAAATCCATCTAGTGCTCCCAGCAAAAGAACACACCATTGAATGCAGGACCATAGAAGAAATGATGTGATAAAGTAAAAGCAAACAAAAAATCCACCTTTGATACAAAAGAACCATCTTTAACAAACTAGTAGAATAAGCATCGGTATCACAGTAGGAGCTATAGTCAACTTTTACTACCTTCTTTTCACTCAACAAAAGACAAAAAAATGATACTTAACACAAATCCTGAACAGACTTGTTCATATTTCTTCAATATAAAGAAGAAGAATAAGTTACATGTTCCTAGACAAAAAATTATTTAAAACAATGTGCAACCTAGAAAGAAACAAAATGTAAGTCTATTAAAGATATCAATGATATACCATTGGAGCATGATACATGTCTAATTTCCCTAAATCCATTTTTGGATTCAGGATGATATGTAACAAAGCATGCCACTGGTATTTCAGACACTAACTATGACAATATATGCAGTATAGGCCATTTTCTTGACAATCTAATCCAGCTATACCGGTTTGCTGAGGATGAAATTAGTAAGACAAGAGTCAGAAAACACAACTAATGGATCAGCATTTAAAACTATTACCCGTTTTAACAAAGAAGGCAACTCTTGAGACTGAACTGGAACGACATGGTGCGTAATTGCAAAATCAATACCTCTGTGAAAATACAAAATATAACGGAAACATATTAATAACCAATCAGAAGCACAATTGTTGGGGGCATTCAACAAATCAAGCTTCAGCTAAGGGATACAAGAAAACAATAGAAATAATGGCAACAGACACAAACAAAACCAAATGCAATGCACTTCATGATATGTTGCTTGTAATCTTCTAATAAAAGAAGCTAGAGATGATAACACATAAGTTAAGTTACAGAAGCGCCACTTCAGACTGATGAATAAAAGAAGACAAGACAAATTTAGCAGGAAAAGGAACAAGAGCACTACGAAAATTTTGGTAAAAATAGAACAGATGGAATCTCTTGATATGTAGCAAAGGGAAAAAGAGTGGCATAGTTTAATTACAACCTTCACTATTTGAAAATACAAGACAAAAAAGTGTGGGAAAATAAAGTAGTCATACCAAATGATAAATCTGAGAGTGAAAGAAGATAAGATTTTAGGATTGAGATAAAGCTTGGATACAGATCAACAAAACAAACTGTAAAGAGTTCCCGAAGTGCAAGGAATGGATACATCTGCAACAGAAAGCTAATGAACTTTTTGCATCAATTTAGATCAACATTCGTGAGTTAAAAGAACCACATAAGGAAATATGATTAGGGCTTTTCTAACCAAAGAAAAATAAGCATATATTACTCCCATCACGAGCAGAGTATAACTAGAATAGAAGTATCATCAAACGATCATCTGGTCTTCATTAGAAGTGTCCATGAATAATTGGCATATAAAAGTATCCACTACTGAACATAAAAATAGGCCATTATCAAGACTTCCCACCGGGAGCTTTGAATACTGTCCTCTTCTGAGAATTAAGTTCTACATTGCCCAACAATAAATACTAACTTAGAAACCAGATAAAAAAAATGAAGGTCTTTGAAGAAAGGCATGGATAATCAAACCAGACTGATATTTATGATCGACACCATGGAGATGATCAGCCTTGTTGATAGTATACAAAAGAATTAAACAATTTAGTGTCCATTGCAAATGGAACTGAAAGAGTCATCGTTGACAATTCTTTTAGCTTTGTGCTATTATTGGACAAGAGCAAAATGGCTCTATTAAATTCCAGTGCTTCTACTTAATGAAGTTGTTGGAACTCAATACATCAAATGACGCAATTCATGTTAGGTCGCAACGGAAACGGCCTTTTTGTATAATTATAAGGGTAATGCCACGTACATCTGAGTTGTGAGTTGTGAGATGAGAGTTGTGAGTTGTGAGATGAGAGGGTTGTTTCCAACATAATAGCATGGACAAGAGTCGTGACTAGTGATAGTATTCAATAGTAAACTTGTGGTGCTTGAAAAATCAAAACAAAACTTTGATGCAGCATATATAATCTTTTGATTCGATGCAAGAGGCTGCAAGTACATAACTGCCACTTCAAGCCCATGGTTCGGGTTCAACGAAATTCTCAAAAAGACAAAAAATAACTACATGAAAAATTATTTAGAAATCTACAACTGAGACCTACGAGTATTTCTAAAGACAAAAGAAACGAAATTGGCGGTTCTATGTCTACTCAATGTAGTTACTTCAAACATGAATGTAGCAAACTTGAATTACTAAACATGTATGAACTCATATTTACAGTCAGCTACGCAATACTTAAGTTTAGACTCAGATATTTTATAAAATGTAAGGGGAAACAGAAACCGGTGGTGCCGTAGTCCAGTCTTGCAATAAGCAGCAAAAAACCCCAACATAAAAAAATTAAAAGAAATACAGTGAGATGTTAGTACGAGTACCTGGATAGAGAAAGGCAGAGATTAAAGAACTCATGGCTGTCGCTCTTAAGGTGCCCGAAAGCGTGAAGAGATAAACGATTGATAACCGCGGCAATTCTGAAGGCGTTGACCTGCATCACACTAAAATCATTGTTCGCGGCCGCCACGGCGCTGCTCTGCCCTACTTCCGACGGCGAAGCCTGCGCCACCGGCATACCTGTTGCTTGCTTGGTCGGTGCTATGGGGGTATGGGTGGAGAGTGGAGTGGGAAATATATTAAAACATTTGAGATATGGGATTCGTTCATTTGATTTCTTTTTAAGTTAAAATTGTTGTGGAAAACATGTTTTGTGAATGCCCACAAATATAAAGAAGAACAAGTACGCCATCTCTGAATACAAAACGTGCAGAAAATGTGTCGTTGTCAAATGAAGATATGTGTCATTGTCAAAGGAAGATATATGTCACTTTCTATTTATTGCTTATGTTTTTCTTATGAAACGTTTGCTATAAAAGTCGAATGAATATACAAACGAGATACAATAAACAGAAGAGAATTTCATGAGTTTTGTTCTCTCATTATTTTGCTATTAGTGTTTGTTTAATTAGTTTCACAACAAAAACTGAATATTAACACACCGATTATTAAATCCGCAGTTCCTTAGAATCTGTAAAGGTCACACTTCTCCAAGTAGCATAGGTTCTAGTTCAAAGAGAGTTTCAAATGAAGCTAGATACATTCCTCCACATAGTACGAGCAATACCCCGATACAGTAGACTAAAGATCACATTGACGCTTCGGGCCCTCAAGCTCACCCAGTACCCCTGCTTCAAGTGTTGTCTTCTACATTTGATATCCCTGAGGTATGCATTTCTGACTGCGTATTGAACCCTAGTGATATAATATCTTCCACTTCCACTGATCATGATAGGAACTTAAAATCCACCTCAACTCAGAATTATATGCTACCTCACAAAAGCACAAGAGCAATTCCAACAAAGAAGTATGAACCTGAACATGAACCTCGTCGCTCGAAATACCCTATGGGTAACTGGGTCCAGGGAAGGGGCCGAGGCATATGGTGCAAGCATATACATTAGCGTTATATTATGTACAGTTATCCAAAACAACATAATAAGCGGAAAGCAAAGAGGAATGGAGACAATCAATGGAAACTCAGATAGATGCATCAATTAAAAATAGCACGTGGGACAAATATGATATACCCACCAAAAAGCGAGCAGTTGATTGTAGATGGATTTTCACAATCAAACATAACTCAGATGGTACGATTGAATGATACAAGGTACATTTGAATGATACAAGGCACGATTAGTGACAAAGGATTATACCCAGACCTACAGAATCAATTATTCAAAAACATTTTTCCCGATTGCAAAACTTGATACCGTTAGAGTACTATTATAAGTGGCTGCAAACTTCAACTGGCCACTCCACCAGTTTGATGTAAAAAAAATACCTTTCTGCATGGAGACCTATATGAAGTATATATGGAACCTTCCCTAGGATTCTCGAGCCAGTTTAACAAAGGGTCAAGTATGTCGTCTGAAAAAGGCACTCTATGGCCTAATACAATCACCAAGAGCTTAGTTTGGATGTTTTACCAGTACCATGAAACAAAATGGGTATCAACAAGGTAACTCAGATCACACACTTTTCATCAAACGGAGGGGGAGCTAGTTACATGTCTAATAATATATGTGGATGACATGATAATCACAGGAAATGATACGACTGAAATTTGTGATCTTCGCACGAGTATATTCAGAGATTCTAGAATTTTTATAGGCCAATTATAAGTATAAGAAGGCTGCACAAAACACCATCTAAGTATATCTTTCCGCGTAGATTTGTCACTCTTTGGTTTTGTCGCATTTCCAATTGTCATTATCATGAGATTCTAGAATTGGGATGAATAATTTAAGAGTTAATTATCCTAATATGCTAGACTACTGTCTATCGTATTAATATTTACGGCAATCATGGTTTCATTTATTTATAAACACATATAAATGCCTAATATGTAATTATATACTGCGAATAATTGATGTGTTATCACAATTTGCATCAACGGTTAAATCCTGTTCGTCGGATATGTTACAAATTTCCTCTGCTCTCTTGGGTAACAACGCAATTGTACGGAAATTATCCCAAAGAAGTCCAAAAACAATACCTAAACTATGTTCTCTCAACCAACGTATCTGCAACCGCCGTTGCTGGGATCAGTAGCCGTAACGACGCCGCTTGCGGCGAAGTCACATGTCGAATCGGTGCGACCTTTACTCTGATAATAAGAATTCATCGCGAAGGAAGCGTGAGCCCTCACCGTGTTGGGATTGTAACACGAGCCGCCAGGTTGAATCGGCCGGCAATCGATCCCCTGGCTGCAAGCGTAATTGATATTGTTCTGCAACGTCGCGTCGCTCGCCGCCGTCTTCGCCACGCACCACTTCTTCCCGCCTCCGCCGCTTCCTTTCGGTGGCGCAACTCCGGGTCGCATGACGCCAGCGTCGTACACCGGCGTGAAATCGGGATAGAAAAGCCCGAAGTTCCTCTCGGCGGTGGAGCCCGGTTTCTGATTCTCGTTAAACAGGGAGAAAATATACGTATCGAATCTTCGTTTGGGCATCATCGGCGTCCCAACTCCGGAATTGAATTTCTTCACCAGCCCGGAGTTATACGACGCCGCATTGGGGATCGAGCATTTGGGTTGCTCGTAGGTCTCCCCCTGAGAGGCCCAGCCGGTTTCGCCGACAGCAATCGGCACATCTTCGAACCTTAATCTCCTCATCGAGATGTAGACTGAATCCATCAGCATATCAAACATGTTGAAATACGTCCTCTTCACATACTTATCGAAAATCCCCTTGTTCGGATGGAACAGAGCCAGATCCTCCTTACCCGGCCCGTACCCGAAATACGGGTACGTATTCACCATGAACGGCGACCCGGTTTTCCTCAAAAGCTGCAGCATCGGAGCGAGGACCCCTCTGTCCCATCCGGGCCGGAACCGGGCCAGGCTAGGAATCACCGACGGTTGGAGAATCCCAAGGGAATGAGCTGTAGTTACCTTTATACCCTTCACCCCCTCCCGGATCAGCGCGTGGTGGAGCGTCCTCATGGCGAGTACGAGGTTGTCGATGAGATTCTGCGGGCCCCAGTGGAGGATCTCATTGCCGACGAGGATGTAGTTGATCTTCGTCTGGGGGTAGAAGGGCTTAATGTTGACGTTGACCCAACGGCGGGCGTCGTTCATATTCGTGAGATTCGGTATCTCTCCGTTAGGGACGGTGACGGCGACGAGAATGCCGGAATTTGCGAATGCGCGGAGGATGTCCGGGTTGACGTCGAAGATCTTTACGCGGTCGATGGTCGTCTTCTCCTTGAGGAACTGGGCTACCTGTGCCGGCGGAGGGAGGTTGTTTCCGAGGGTGCCGTAGTTGACGCCGATGGAGTGGACGGTGGTGACAGTGGCGAGCAGGAAGACGGCGGCGAAGGCCGCCGCGGGGGAGGGAGAATACGAGCCCACCATTTTTTATGGGAATGGACAACCGAGTGAGATCGAAATCGTGTTATATAAGTTTTGGGGAAGCGTCGCGAGATTTCTGTGTTACTTATGAATCTCCGTGAATTCTAAAATCTAAACTAGACCAATGGTGTCTGTGGTCAAGATTTAATGTCGCCTTTGCCTTGGATGTCGGCCTGGGCCCCCATTACCAGACATTGACCTTTGTTCTCCTCTTTGTCTCGCAGAATGGGTAAGAGAATTAATGGGGATCCTTCCATATTCTCAACCGAGAAATGATACAGCCAAAAACAAATTTGGCAAGAATGGTCCCCTTAACATTAATCGTATTAAATATTAATTTTAATTATCCATCTAATATTAAACATGCGGAACCCATTATTGTGAAATTATTGTACAATTTTTTTTATTCTATATCATTTTTCTTCTCAACCCACTCTTTGTTTTTTTTTTGTTTTTTTTTTCATTTTGCTTCTTATTTTCACTTTATAGTTTTTGCCTGTTTGAAAATATTATAAGAAAATATAAAAATATAAAATAATATTAATTGAATTTTTTAAAATAATTAAATAATATTTATAATTAAAAATTTTAAAATAACTTGACATTATTGGTAGAAGGAGAAAAAGTAGTGTCCTATATGTTTGAGGAAAAAAAAATTTGATTAAAAAAGAGTATTAGAATTAAAAATTAAGTTTTAAAATATTTTTTTAAATATTTTTTTTAAAAAAAAAAAGAAGAAAAAATCTAATTTTTAAGAGTAAAAAAAGACCCTAAAACCCCTGACGGGTTGTCCTTTTGGTGGAATATTTGACCTTGAGACTTGCTTAGAGGTAAGGAGTTCGAATTCCTCCCACCCCATTGGGGGTTATAAAGCGTCAGGGCCACGATCGCGTGTTTGAAAATTCTCATCTTCGGTCCAAAATTTAACCGATTCATGACTGGAGGTCACTGGAGTATGGCCTCGTGAATTAGACGGATGTTCCAGAATCGAGATACCACGATTACCCAAAAAAAAAAAGTACAAAGAGAATGTTGGGTTGTACAAACAGTTGGTGTTGCACCGCGTTTTCATATTATAAGGCAATAATTTTGGTGCTGGTACATTTTAGGAGTAATATTTTTTAATTCCTTATAAAGTGTAACCATAGGAGGAAGTGAGATGACTTTTACTTTTTTCTTTCTTTCTCTTTACTGGACTCCAGTAATCGCTTAAATGCAACATTACAGTGTTTTTTCTATGCTTATTCTACCCGACTACCTCCGGTACGCAGTTGGCGTATTAGATTGCCATTAGTCAAAATTGAACTACTCGCGAACTCAAATGGAAAACTCTATGAATGGTTTTTTTCCCATTCGTGAGTGTTTTTTTTTCCTAATCCCATATTGTAAAAAAGAGTGTGAAAGAAGACAGTTTCTCAACCCTAATTATCCAGAGTATAAAAAACTTATAAAGGCGTCGAGGAGAGACAAGACTGTTGGAAAAAAATAAAATAAAATAATGGTTAATTATTTAACAATACATATCTATATATTAATGCAGCGATGGTCCAGCTAAGCATTTCCGGTCCGCGAAATCTAATTGGTCCACGTGTCGATTTGCGATTGGTCTTCTGCTTCGTGACATATCTCATATCTTCTGCTTCGTCTCTCATATCTCTCTCAAATCTCTCGATTCCCGTCTCCCGACTCCGTCCCCGTCTCTCCGACTCCGTCCCCGTCTCCGTCCCCGCCTCCGTCTCCGTCCCCGTCTCTCCGTCTCCGTCTCCGTCCCCCAACCATTTCTCCACGGACAGTGTTTGGTTTTGGGGTTTCGAAAGAATCGAATCGAGATCTTTCAATCGGGACTTCTTCTTCTTCAAATCCTTTGGGTGCTCTTGCAAACGCCCTTATTTTCCCTGAGTTTGTAACTGGTAACTTACTGAATCCTGTTTGTTTTCTTTTCAAGGTTGATGTGTATCTCTCTTCAATCTTTGTTTTTATTTTTGGTGGGTCGGTCTTGGCTTATGAGAACACATGCAAGTTTCGGATTTCGTTGATGTTGGCCGATATCTCTTCATTTTTTTCAAGGTAAGTGGTCCATTGTTGATATTTCAGCAAACGCCCTTATTTTTTGCTGATGGGATTACTCAAGCTTTTCCATTGTTGATATTTCAGGAATCGGGTGCAGGGATTCATTGGTATTGATTTTCTATATGAACGTATCTCTGTGCTGCAGTTGTTGGTTCTCCTGGTGTGAGCCTGAAACGCCAAAAGGTAATAATTGTGGTTTTCTTCTTCTTCTTTAGCTTATGGATCTGTTTTTGTTCTTCACAAGTTAATTTTGTTGAATTGAATGATGGGTTGCCTTTGGATCTTGCAATGGATCTCTGTGAATCTTCGATTTGGTATATGAAGTTGTCAGAATGTTCTACTGTTGAATATGTTCCCAATTAGTCTGGTTTGGTTCACAGTTACTTAATTTGTGGTTTCATATTGGATTATCATCTGTAATAATGCGTTGCTCCGGATAATTTCTGGGATTGTTCCACACCATGCATCTTCTTACATCCTTTTCCATCTGATTTGGGCACACATAATCTAGATTTCTGCAATTGTGCTTATGCATATTGATCTTACCTTAGCAAGATCAAAGAAAATGAAATAGGTCCTGCTGCTCCATTTGTACTTCAAATCCAGTGACTATTAGATTAGTTTTCAATTTTAAGGCCCTTTTCTCTCTTTTCTCAGCTCAGAAGTTCATTTCGTTGTCTATAATCCCAATAGTCATCTCATCTAGAAGCTATAGATGGTTTGGAAAAGAACTATTTTTGCTGCTGTTCTCTTATCCTTTGTTCTGTGGTTGATGTTTTATTACTCTTAACATTAATAAATATAATGCTAGGGAAATGGGGTATTAGAGGCAACGAAGAGCCATGAAAGCAATGATCGGGAAGAACCAGATTGGCATGTTGTCCATCCAGGAAACTAAATCAGATTCAATGCTAGGCAGATATTGTCGTTAGATTTGACCATCTAATTGATTTGAGTGATGAGCAAAGAAAGCAGTCGAAAATTCGAGTGGATTACTCTGCATCTAGAATGTGGACATGTTTGTCTATAGAAGGAGTTGGGAGCTGTCAAGAATTCTGGCGCTTGGAGGGGAATGGGGACTGAAAAAAATAAATATCATCATGTAAAATCCCTTTGAAGAAACAATTGTGGTCAGATATTCTGAATATGTTGTAGTCCAATCCAACAGGATTGTGGTGTGTCTGCGGAAACTTCACTCGAGGCTTGCACTGCCAACTAATGAAACGATAGATTTCAATCAGTTTGTAAGACACTCTCAACTTGTGGATATCCCACTTCAAAGGCGGCATTTCACATGGATGAATAAACGATATACCTCTGCAAGTAGGTTAGATTACTTTTCTCTCTTCAGAATGAATGATAACCTGGCCATGCCTCCATCAGTTGGCTTTAGAACGCATGACATCTGACCACAGGCCAATATTGCTCAAGTATGAAGTATTAGATTGGGGGTCAACCCCTTTCAGAACTTTAAACTGTTGGAATGAAGAGAAAACTTTCGCTATTTTTGTCAAAACCACTGGATGGAATTAGATTAAGTGGATGGAAAGGTAACATCTTGCAGGAAAAGTTCAGACGACTACTCTTGGCATTAAAGTATTGGAATAAGAACATTTGGGACATGCCGGTCGGACAATAGAGAACAAATAGAATGTAATAGTGCAAAGATAAGTGGTGGCTGGAAACCATGGACATAACTATTGTGGAACTGCAAGATCAGTTAAATGACAAAGCAGATCTTCAAGTATTACTCAAGCGCGAGGACAAAATCCTATACCAAAAGCCACAGACACTCTAGCTAAAAGAAGAGAAGGCAACACCAAATTCTAACATGTCAGGATCAACAAGCACCGGAACAGAAATGAGCAACGAGGCATTAACATTAATGGACAATGGATTGAGGATGTGAGTGTAGTGAAGGCATGGGTTCGAGATCATTTTGCAATGCATTACTCCTCGGATTCTTATGACAGATCATGCCTAATTACTCCGGCTAGGAATGCCCTCAACGCAAATGATAATGCTTTTCTAATAGCACCATTTTCAGAAGAGGAAATACAGACAACAGTTTGGTCATGTGACTCAAACAAGAGTCTTGGCCCGGATGAGATAAAATTTTCTTTTTAAAGCAACACTAGGAAACGATAAAGGCCTTAATATTTGGTGTTGTGCAATAGTTTTCATGAGAGAGGGTAACTAACAAAGGCTCTCAACTCTACACATATTATCTTAGCGCCAAATATTACAAATATGGAAAGGATTAAACATTTCCGGCCAATATCTCTAGTTGGATCCACCTACAAGATTCTGGCAAAGCTCTTAGCAAACCGCATGAGCGCCGTAATGCCAAAGATTATATCATTGACTCAAACAACATTCATTAAGGCCTCTCAGGAGATTTTTCACTAGCTAGGGCAAACCCCTATCACTGTTTCTCTTTCTAGTGATAGCGGAAGGCTTACACATCATGATTGATCGAGCAATGGAGTTTGGGAAAGTGGTCTGCACTATTAATTGGAAAATATAAGATACCAGTAACTCACTTGCAGTATGACGGTGACACCCCCTCTTCTTTAGTCATGGAACGAAGCAAAGTGTGAAAATTATAAAACGAATTCTAAGACTATTTGAGCTATCACCGGGTTTGAAGGTTAATTTTTATAAGAGAAGTCTTCTTGGAACTAGCATTCCTCGTCCTAAACTGCAAAATTATGTGAACTGCCTTAATTGTATGATGTCCAAATTGCCTACTCCATTATCTTGGCTTACCACTTGGAGGGAACCCAAGCAACAAAATGACATGGCAACCAGTAATAAAAATATTTCAAAGGCAGATCAAAAGTTTAGAGAATTCTTGCCTAACTTTTGGAGGCATGATCACTCTACTCAAATCAACTCTTGTAGGACGGGTCACATATTTTTTGTTGATATTTAAAGCTCCTAAAGATAATATTGCTACACTCAAACGAATCCAAGCAAGGTTTGTATAGGGCGGGCAATATGTAGAAGCCCGGCCTATTCATTGGGTAAGATGGGAACTGGCAATGTCAAGATGTAGCACTTGCGGGTTTAGGTATCTGAGATATGGAGTTGTTTAACTTGACTTTAATCAGGAAATGGCCTTGGAAAATAACTCAATCCTTATATCTATATGAAGGCGGACTCAATAGAGGCTGGAATGCACTCAACACCTCAGGTCGTGAATCTCGGTGGTGGAAATTTTTGTGCACTTATGTTTACTCCGCTTACTAGTTTAACAAGAATATGCAACATGAAATTGGCAACAGGGAAGATACAAAATTCTAAAAGTCCATATGGAGTGATTTTGGATGCTTGGAGGATGTTTTTGATCGATTTTTCTTGGCGACAGCAGACAAGGAATACACAGTTGCTATAAAATTTTGCCAAGAAAATGAGTAACTCGTCTGGCTATGGCTTTTGGCGACACCGTCTGTTCAATTATGAATTAATGTCTATACCAATACTAGAAGCAACCATTCTTGATGTCTTGAAAAGATGTTTGGAAGTGGAAAGTATATTCTGAAATTCATATATATTCCGTAAAATCTGCCTATAATGAACAGTTTATAGGAAAATATTTGCAGGAAAATGTTGATATGGCGGCCATCTAGGGATCATGCTTTCCAAAGTTAGTGCAAGCTTTTGTAGGGCTTCTTCTCCAGTAATGAGTAGCTACTTTCGACAACCTGCACGAACAAGGAGTCAGAATCGCTCAACTATGCACCCCGGGATGTGCTTTTTGTTTGAAAGAAGAAGAATCCTTGCAACATATATTATGTTCATGCATAGTGTATAAACTTTGGCAAGCATTCTACAAATGACTTGATTTATATTTTATAAGATTCAACTCTATCTTGCAACATTATCTCCACACCTAGGTATACTGGAAACAAAGATAGGAGCAGAGATATGGAAAGCAATATGTCACAGTTTGGTGTGGGGGCTCTGGAAGGCGCACTGATGTGAATTGAATAGTACATCTTTGCTTAAACGATTTCATGATAGTTTTGTGTGATTTACACTCATTTAGGTAGG
>JAOWBN010205081.1:0-14414 GCA_028565015.1 Pinguicula moranensis | reverse complement strand
GAACAAAATGATTTTCATCATCCAGTATACATGAAAACTAACAAGAGCACAATGCTCTAGGTCACACTAACCAACAGATGAAGCTAAGTAGAAGCGTGCATATACTGACTAATGGAATTGACAGCATAAGACAAGTCATGATGAGTAATGGTGAGATATTAGAGAATGCCGACAAGAGAACGATACATGGTCAGATCAACAAGAGGATCACCATCAGAAGAGATATACTGCGAGACGACCATAGGTGTGCTGAAGGGCCAACTATCCAGAAGCTGAGCATGAGCAAGAACATCACGAGCATACTTCATCTGATTGTGAAAAAGGCCATTGTCAGCAAAGGAAGCCTCAAGACCAAGAAAATCAGTAAAATAACCAAGATCATTGAGACAAAATCAGTGTGCAAATGCCAAACAAATCAATTTAGAAGAGAAGCAATACTACCAGTGGCAATGATATCATTCACACCGAGGAACAGATAGATGATAGCAGAATCACGAGCAAAGATAAATAGCAAAGTATCAGCACGACTGCAGATGAAACCCAAGGTATCCAAAAAGGTGTCAAACTGCTCAAAACAGGCATGGTGGGCCTGTTTGAGACCACAAAGGGCCTTCTTAAGATGACAAACGTGAATAGGGTACAAGGGATTGATATAGCCCGAGGCTATTTCATGTAGACATCCTCAGTCAGATATGCATTCAAAAAACATTATTCATATCCATCTGACGAAGTTACCACCCATGGGAGACATCAAGAAATAGAACAGTGTGAATAGTGGTACCCTTGATAACATGATTAAAGGTAATAAAATACTCAAGTCCCAGAACGTCAGTGAAGTTACGAAAAAAACAAGCAAGCCTTGAGTCGGTCCACAGAACCATCAGGAAGATACTTAGTCCAGAAAACCCAGTTAGAACCAAAAAATATTAAAATGAGGAAGCGACGGGCAAGATCCAAAGTCTGATTCTGATTAAGAGCAACAATCTCCTCATCCATAACAGAGATCCAAGCAGGGTTCTTGGCAGCAGACCGAAAATCAAGGGGCGCAATGGAAGTCAAGAGTGATGTGAGGAAGCCAGATGCAATAACGTTGCAATAATTTGTAATAACATCGCACAACACACACACAAAGATAATTGCGATAATCAAATGAAAAAAAAAAAGATGTATGTGCTTCACCCAAATTGGTTACTTTCACTGCGACTAGGGTTCTTTATTTCACTGTAATATTTTTGCATATAGAATAGAATAAAAAATGAGAGTATTTATACGCAAAATTTTTAATAAGGTTAGAATTTCCCCATGGACTAATGAAAAGACATAGCTACTCATCCACTAATGGACACGTTCTCCATTAATGGACTACACGATCTGGGTCTAAGGGAAGGGGGCGTCCCCCATCCCCATCTCATCCCACAATGCAGTTGAATCAACAATAGTAGGGTCTTGATTTCATTAGGCTCCATACGTCAACAATCTTCCACTTTGAGACTGATCAGTAAACCATCCAACTTTAGTCTTCATGTCAAGTATACTCTTTACAATTCCCTAGCCACATCATCTCCCATATCACTATAGGAGACCAACTGAGGCCTTGCATAACCCCATTTTTTTAGCATCAACACCTTTAGTCAACATGTCTGCTGGGTTCTTTGCACTATTATTCTTCTTCAAACACATCTCACCTTCTTGCACTAGTCTCCGAGTGAAGTGATATCTTCTCCGGATGTTTAGTACGAAAAAGAAACACTGGATTCTTCACCAATTGTATGGCACTCTGACTATCAGTGAACAAAATCTTGTCTTGGTTTTTCTTATCCGAATTCTCCAAATAATCAGTCACCATATCATCTCTTTACTGGCTTCAGCTATTGAAACATATGCAGCTTCTGTCGCTGACATATAAACATATTTTTGAAGTTTGGACTTCCAACTAATTATTGTCCCATCTATAGTGTAAATGTATCCAGAAGCACTCTTACTCATGTTTACATCTCTGCTCAAATCAGCATCAACAAAACCATCGAGTACCACTTTGTCATTCTCATAGCAAATTAAAGTATTAGTTGTTCTTTTCAGATATCTTAGAAGCCACTTCATAACTTTACAATGTTCTTTACTTAGATCTGACATATATTGGCTCATAGCTCCTCTGCATATGCTATATTTTGGGTCTGGTGCAGACCATTAGCATACATAAGGCTTCCAACTGTAGAAGCATACGATACTCTTGCCATTTTCTCATGCACCTCAGCTGACTTGGGTGATTGCCCCTTTGACAACTTGAGATGATTTGCCAAAGGAGTATTAATGGGCTTAGCTTTATCAACACTGAGCGTGGACAACACCTTCTCAATATACTATTCCTGGGACATATCTATAGTTCTAGTAGATCGGTCTCTAGAAATTTGCATCCCCAAAATCTGCTTTCCTATACTCAAATCCTTCATCTCAAACAATAACGACAGCTTCCTTTTCAGATTGTCGATCTAATCCATGTTCGGACGTACAATCAATATATCATCCACATACAAAAGTAGAGTCACTGGCTTCTTAATATAATAGCATGAATCCTTCTCATTTTTGAGAAAACCATTGTTGTACATAAAAGAATCAAACTTCTTGTACCACTATCTTAGAGCCAACTTCAACCCGTACAAACTCCTCTTGAGCCTGCACACAATGTGGTCCTTATCAGGAGCCTCAAATTCTTCTGGTTGTTGCATATATATTTCTTCATACAGATCCCCATTTAAAAACGTTATTTTTACAACCATCTGCTAAAGGTGAAGATTCTTTGTTGCAACAATCCTCAACAGAATTCTGATAGTTGTTACTTTCACAGCATGATAAAATATTTCGGTGTAATCAATATCTTTCATTTTTGAAAATTCTTTGACCACAAAATCGAGCTTTATACATCACAGTACCATCAGTTTCATTCTTGATATGATCGACCCACTTGTTTAACAAAGCTTTCTTTCCTACAGGTAACTTGGATAACTTTCAAATCTTATTTTTTTCAAGTGAGAGAAACTTATCATTCATGACTTGCTTCCACTTAATTGAATTCTTCACCTGCATTACCTCATCAAAATATTTTGGTTCTCCTCCATCAGTTACAAAGAGATAATATAGAGATGGTGAATACTTCTCTGGTGCCTTAAGACCCTGGTCGATCTCCTCAACACTGGCTCTGATGTGATTGGCTCATGTTCTATTTCTGCATCAAGATTTTCTTGATATCCTTGTGGTCGGGCTACATCATCACTAGGTGAAACTTCCTGTAACTCGATCTCAACTCCCACTTTTTCTGTATTATCTGACTTTGCCCCAGATCTATCCTTATAGAGGACACTTTCATCAAATGTCATATCATAGTGTCTCAAGATTCTCTTCTTATTATCATCCTACAATTTGCACCTAAATTTCTCATAACCATATCCAACGAGGTGTGCTAAACTATAGAAGCCTCCTTGGCTTCTTCTGGTGTTGGGCTGGACGTGCCATGGTACACAAAGGCTACTTAGGTGGCTGCTTCATGGTCAATATCATCAAATACAATCTCAAAACTTTGCGCGTCATAGGCGTCAAGACTACCATCAAAGGAAAATCACCAGACATTTTCAAACAACACACTAGCAGTAGAGGCGTTGCAATCGTCTTCCAGCATCGCGAGGTCCTCAACACATGTTTCACCAGCATCTGCAGTATACAGATGATCATCACCGTCTTGCAATCAATCCCGACCATCAATGAGTCTATGTTGCCCATGAGAGCCTAGAGCTCTTGGGCGATCAAAAAAAGGATGCTCAGATGATTAAAGACATTCTCAATGCGAGGAAATGCCTGGGGGTGTGCCAGAAAGGCATAACGTGTCGGGAGCCAAACCTACTTCGATTCTCGTCCCTGTTCGCTGATCTTACAAATTGGATTGTGACAGTGGCGATGGAGATCAAGGCAAACATGTTCCACGACACGTCAACGAGGGGACATAAATGGATGTATCCTTTTTACTTGTTCATGAATCTTGCACTGGAGTATGTGATCACGTGTTTGGACAAGTTGACGCTGGAGAAGACATGCAGCAGGGGATTGTCGAGTCATGAGATGGTGAATTATGTACACCAGATCATTGGAAAGGTATCAATTACAAGTGCACCAGTCTTATAAAGAAGGATAAGTATAGAGCATTGGCATGAACTGATGGGATTGTGGGGCAAGAGACGACCAACATCACAGCAAGTGGTTAAAAAGGTTCCAATTGTTGGCCATGACTATCTTAAAGAAATATGGAGTTGTTCATCATTAGTTCACAAAAGTAAATTGTTGTATAAACAGAGTTTGGTTGTTTCGTTATCGTTTCATATCTCACAACTATGCTTATTTATGAACGAAATACCTAAATTATGATGTCTTGTCGTAAATTATGCGTATGTATGCTAATGAAGATGAGTTGCATTATCTAGAGCTGTACAGCAAATACATTCGCGGTGTGAGGCATTTTTTACCCGTGAATTGGCTCGTTTAATTTATATATATATATATATTTATTTAAACTATTAAAATAAGAAAAACAATGGGTGAAATTCTAAAAATCTTTAAATATATTGTATATATATTAAATATACACCTATAAAAATTATGAAGAACTAATCTTCAAGTATATTATAAAAAAAACTTGATATTTAAACTACAAATGTGAAGAACTAATCTTCAAATACATTAAAAAAAACTTCATATTTAAATTATAAATATAGAGAACCAATATTCAAATACATTTTAAAAAATTGGCAATTTTTTTTTATAATTAAATTATTCATTAAAATATAAAGTATAATGTACAAAAGGTGATTACATAGCCTCCTTCGATATATCGAGGCATAGGTAATTGGCTAAGTTATGCCGATATAGACACAATCTGTTTCCTCTGGCATTTTAGTGTCTACAAACTACAGCATAAGGTAGGGAGTCGTATCCAGTCAGTGAATGTTGCTTCCTTATGATGGAGGTTTCTTGTTGTGATCCACTGCCAAACGTTTAGCTGAATCCAGTCCGTCAGAATAGGAACACTCGTGTCTTTATCAAATTTGATTGCATTCCGTTCAATCCATAATGCCCATACTGTGGCTTGCCATATCGCCTTTCAGATTTGTGCGCCGTCCCTCGTTGTGGCATGGCTCATGTGCTTGTTTAAGTGATCAAGGATGTTTGATGAGTGGTTATAGGAGATGCTGAGCCATGAATAAATCGTGGTCCATATCTCAATTGCGTTTGAACACTCTATAAACACATGTTGAGTTGTTTCTTCCAGGCCTCTACAACTGACGCAGCCTACTGTGATTGCGGATAAGCTTAGACCTCTTCTTAGCAAGTTGAATGTTGTTGGCACTCGGTCTTGAAAAAGTCGCCAGGTAAAGATTTGTATTCTCCTTGGAGGGAGTTTGCACCAGGCCTGTGCATAAGGATGTCGTGTCTGATCAGCTGGTCTGATTGCCTTATGCAGAGCACCGTATCCAGAAGAAACTGTATATCTTCTAAGTTCATCCCCTTCCCAGCTCCAGTAGTCATCTCCCTCTAGCACAAAAGTACAACCCATTAGCAACTTTTTTAAATCATCCAATGAACTTACCTCACTATTTCGCAGTTGTCTTCTGAAGTTGAAGATCCAATGCGTTGTTCCTTGATTTTGCGACATCATAGCACTCACTACTTGATGCTTTTGTGTGCTCAGTTTGTAAAGTGCCGGAAATCTCAGTGCCAAGCACCCTGCTCCTTCCCAATTGAACCGCCAGAAAAGTGTTTTGCCCCCTCTTTGCCTTTCTAGCTTTACCCTATTTTTGTACCAATTGTCTTTGGACAGTTTCCATATGTCCATCCAATAGCATGATGTTGAATCTGGAATTGTGGTTAAACTCCAGTCACTCAGGTGATCCGAGGGGTGCAGGTATTTGGTTCTAATAATTCTGCCCCACAAGCTTTCCGGTTCAACGCGCAATCTCCACAGCCATTTGGCCAGCAAGGAAGTGTTAATGAGCTCAGTTTCTCTGATTCCCAGTCCTCCGTCAGGTACCTTGTTGCATACATTCCTCCACTTAATCCAGTGGATCGGATGGCGACTAGATGAGTTATTCTTCCACAAGAAGTTACTAAGTATCTTGTCAATTTTCCGCAAGATCTGCTTTGGTGCCCTGTAGATTGAAAGATAATAAACAGGTAACAAAGTTAGGATAGATTTTATAAGTGTAGTTATGCCTTCCATAGACAGATATTTGGTTTCCCAGCTATCAACTCTTCTCTGAACTGTTTCTAGCACAGGTTTCCACATTCTAAGCCTTCTTGGGTTGTCACCAACGGATATACCAAGGTAAATAAAAGGGATATTGGCCGCCTGACAATTCAGTCTCTTTGCAAAGTTTTCCAGTCTCTCAGGTTTGATATTTATTCCAAAGAGCTTGCTTTTGCTGATATTGATTGATAGTCCAAAAATGAGTTCAAATATCCTCAAGGTTCCTCTCATAATATAGAGATCCTCCTGTCTGCCTTCCGTAAATAAGAGCGTGTCGTCTGCGTATTGTAGATGAGAAAGTTTAACATTTCCAACTTGTATAGGCCTCAATCTGTGCAACTTTGTCACCTTGTTTATCAAGAGATTAAAGTCCCTGAACTACTATCAAGAAGAGAAATGGAGATAAAGGATCCCCTTGTCATAATCCTTTGTGAAGCTTAAACTCCCCAGAGAAACTACCATTAATAAGGACCGAGGCATAAGGGGAGGAAATGCATTCCTTAATCCAGCCAATCCAAGTTTGATCAAAACCAAATTTCCTTAGCATAGAAAGTAGATAATTACAATCCACACTATCAAATGCTTTTGCGAAATCTACTTTGAATAGGAGAGCACTCTTCTTGGACTTCTTCATTGAGTGTATGGCCTCATTGGCCACCATTATTCCATCTAAGATTTTTCTACCTCTGATATAAGCCGTCTGAGTTGGAGAGATGATCTTATGTATTAACTGCTTCAGACGGTTGGCCAAGAGCTTGGACAGAATCTTGTATCCACACCCCACAAGAGAAATAGGCCAAAAATGTTCAAGTAAAACAGGGCTGGTTCGTTTAGGGATCAAAGTGATCAGAGTAGCATTAATTCCTTTAGTCATTCTGCCCGTGTGGTGGAATTCCCTTAGAAATGCAATGAAATCATCCTTCAATGTATCCCAATGTGCTCATATAAAGTGGAAGTAAAGTCCATCCGGCTCTGGGCTTTTAGCTGTGGAACAACTCCATACGGTGGCCTTGATTTCTTCCTCCTGGAAATCTACTGTAATGAATAAATTGTCTTCTGCATTGATTCTGCTATCTGCAGGTAGTTCCAAAGATGGTCTTACCCAGTTTTCTGCAGAATAGTGTGCACCAAAGTGGGATCTTAGCTTTTCCTTAATCTCTGATACATTTTCTGTCCAAATGCCATTGAAGTTCATGCCTCTGACTGTAGTCTTTACATGATGTTTTCTAACATTCGAATGGAAAAACCTTGTGTTGTTATCTCCTTCTCTGATCCACTGAATTCTTGATTTTTTTCTAAGTAAAGATTCTTGATGATGCAGAGATTTTTGTAACAAGTTCCATGTGTCCTGCCTCAATGCTAAGTCTGAATCTGTTGGTGCTCCTTGCTCTATTATATCATCTAAGCTCATGACTCTTATTCTTAGTTCTTCACTTTTTCTATGAATCTTGCCAACGATTTCTTTATTCCATTTGCTCAAGCTTTGTCTTAGTAACCACAGCTTCTCATGAAGTCTGTAGCTGCAAAATCCTTGTACGTCTAAAGAAGTCCATTCTTTGCAAACAAACTCCTTGAAGCCATTCACATCTTCCCAACAGTTAAGAGACCTAAACACTTTAGGACCCCATGTCTCTTCTGCTTTTAACAAGACCGGCCTGTGATCCGAAGTTGACCTGTCCAAACCGATCTGGTGTAGCTCGGACCACTGTTCCATCCATGCATCTGACAAGAGGAACCGATCAAGTCTACTACAACAAGCGCCCCGGCGGGTTATGAAAGTGAATTGGGATTTCTAGAGGGGAATATCAATCAGTCCATTATTGTCTATAAATATGTTGAATTCTATCATTTTTGCCAAAGGTAGTGGTGCATTGCTTCTTCTATCTTCAGAGTTACGTATAGAGTTGAAATCACCAGCAATGTACCACCTTCCCATAGGATCAGCTGCTATTTCTCTGCTAATCTTCATCCATAGTTCTCTCTTTTGTCTTTGATTACAGGAGGAATAAACATTCAAGACCTTGACTGCAACTGCATCTTGTCCCCATAATCCTTCAATGCATAAATAGCCTGCATCAGACCATGCTCTTATTACCAAAAAAGACGTCCTCTGCCAAATACAAATCAAGCCTCCTGCAGTGCCAACTGCCTCGGTATGTCTCCATTCAAATTCATTGTGTGGCCACATTTGTCTACAAGTTCGTCTGTTTAATACACGCAACTTGGATTCCTGAATGAGTATCATTTCTGCGCGACTAGTTCTCACCAGTTCTCTTATTTCTGCCCGTTTCATTGGCAGTCCTAAGCCTCTGGTGTTGTATGTCACTATACACATTTCGCTGGATTGCTCTGCATAGAGCCGTTGGACAACTGTGCATCCCTTTCGTTCATACTGTCTATGCGACTGCAGAATTCCTCTAGAGAGGTATTGAGTGTAACCCTTAAATCGATTGCCAAATCAGCCACTTTCTCCGACTCTTTTTTGTGGGGCTGGTCTGTTCTCTATTGGTTCTTTATACCATTCAGGGTTTTTCCTGGAGTATTCTGCAAGTGATTTTGGAGACATTTGTAGTAGCGGCATTATCTGGAAGGGGTCGGATATCTGCGAGTTATGTGTGAGCGTCCCCTGCTATTCTGGTTTTGAGTAGAGCTTCCTTTCTTTGGTCTAGCAATTTTTTCCGTTGCCTGCTTCCGTTATTGGCAGGAGGCCTAATTTTTCATGTTGGCTAAGTAGCAAAGCCGTGAAACGTCCGCGATGAACTGGGCTAGGTGGGCTCTACATAAAGTCCGAGTAGCATATTGGCAGTTTTTGTGAACCTTCAAAAGGTGTTTCTACCTGTTTCTTATTTTTTCCAAGGTTTCTAGCAGTCGTAGCCTCTGCTGTAGTCACATGATCTGCTACCTCTACAGACTTGAACCCATTTTGTCCTTCCTGAGAAGCGCTGTTATTTTTAGAAACTGAAATTGGAAGACTACTGTCGCATGATTGTTCTGGTGAAATAACAATAATCAACTTTGTCTCGAGAAGAGTGTCTTCCAACGACTCTATTCTAGGAGATTGATTCACCGAATTTTGACTATTCCGGCAAACCTCCAGACCATCCTCCGGTTGTTGATTCTGAACAACATCTTGTGAACAATTAACCTCCAGACCATCTTCTTGAGCAAGTGATTCTGACGGAGTATCTTCATACACTGACTTTTGCAATTTAGTAGTGGTTGGGAGAGCCGACCATTCTGATTCTGGCAGCGTTGGAGTGGGCTTTCTCTTCCAAGCTCTGCCGGAGCTGATCTTAGAATTTCCCAAGATGTTAGAATCCCTTTCCTCCGTTACATGTATGCAGAACTTGCCAGAATCAATTTCAATTGACTGGTGTATGTTCATGTTATCTGTTGTAAGGATTTGCACTCTTCCATACTGCAGTTTAGATTGATTAAGTGTCTTCTCATCAATAGCTAGTAGAGAACGGAAATGAGATGCAATTTCTGCAAAGAAACCCTCATACCAACAGTGAAGGGGAGTCCCACGCACTTGGATCCAAGTTACTCGAGCTAGTATGCCATTGACGAGCCTCCACGGGCGTAATGAGTGTATGCACAGACGAGCAACCGTATTAGCGTCATTAAGAAGTTTGTATTGATCTTCCTCTATTGCCAGCTTGATGAGGATTTTACCTCCTTCTAATCTGATTGCTTCGCCATTGTCATATCTTGAGGACCTTAGTATCGCTTTTAGACTCATAAGGTCTAGAAGAGGTCCAGGCGTGCCAATAAGACATCTGCGCAGCCAGCTTGAAGCCTCCGGATCCGGAGTAAACTTGATGGTCAAAGGCTTTTGCTGCACAGTGAGATCAATTGTTGGTCCAGTCTCTACCTCGGTATGTGTTGTTGTCCCGGTTTGTTTTCCAGTAGGAGTATTGTCCAAACGTGTCAGTGCATCACGGACCCGGAGTTGGTAAGAACCAATCCATATGCCATTCAGCCTTGTCAATAGTAGGGGATCTGCAGATTTCTTTGCAAACCTCACAAAACCGAATCTAATAGAGACAGGTATTTTCTTTGGCAGGTGAACGTCCTTGACCAGTTTGAAACTGGAGAAAGCTTGCCACATCTCCGGTTTCTGCCATGAGGGTGGGAAATTTGTGAAGTGGTAGGAGATAGACTCCGCTCTGATTCTTCTAATGTGTGCCAGAATAGTGCGCTTTGGCAGCTCATTATTTTCCCCACGAGCAGGGGATTTGTTATGTCAGTTGCCCACTTTGATCCATTCCTCTTCAGTTATAGGAGCTTTGGATATAGACGCTTGGTGTGCTGGTTTGATTGGAGTATTGTTAGATGACGCAGGTTCAGACATTCTGCAGTTCTACGAGAGAAGATGGAGAGAATTTCTAGAGAGAGAAATCATGCTTCGTTCATTTCTAACTTTAAAAATGAGGCATTAAATATTGGAGGTGTTTGGACTGAAGAAACTGATCTGATTAAGAATCATATAAAGGAACACTTCAGCAAACAGTTTTCAACGGATACATGGAATAGACCATCAATCGAGTTACCGGCCCAGGTAACTTTGTCTCATGAGGACAACACATTACTTATCTTCATGTTTACAGAAGAAGAGATTAAATCCGCCGTCTGGAGCTGCTCAACCGAAAAATGCCCTGGACCAGACGGGATGGCATTTCAATTCATCCAGAAGCATTGGCCTATCCTTAAACAAGACTTTATCAAATTCATGCAGGAATTCTACAAAACAGGGCAGTTATGCAAAGGTATCACCTCAACTTTTATTACTCTGGTACCAAAAATACAGAATCCCAATTCACTGGATCATTTCAGGCCTATTTCATTGGTGGGTAGTGCCTACAAAGTCTTGGCTAAACTCTTGGCTAACCGTCTGAAACTGATTCTTCCAAAGATTATTTCTCAGAATCAAACTACATTTATAAAAGGGCGACAAATACTGGACGGAATATTAGTTGCCAATGAGGCCATTCACAGCCTTAAATCTTCAAGAACAGCAACTATTCTTTTCAAAGCAGATTTCTCAAAAGCTTTCGATACAGTGGATTGGAACTTTCTCCTCCAAATGATGGCTAAGCTAGGCTTCTGCAGAATTTGGATAACCTGGATTAAAGAGTGCATTTCCTCGCCTCATGCAGCTGTGTTGATTAATGGTTGCAGTACAGGAGAATTCAAAATCGAAAGGGGGCTGCGTCAAGGCGACCCCCTCTCCCCCTTTCTCTTTTTGATAGTAGTAGAAGGATTGAGTATCTTGTTGAACAGGGCGGTTGAACTGAAAATGATCAGAGCTATCAAGGTGGGAAGTGCGAGGATTTCTCATCTTCAATATGCGGATGATACCATTATTATGACAACTGGTAAGATGAAGAACATTCAGACAATGAAAGGCATTCTCCTTATTTTTGAATTAGTATCCGGGCTGGCCATCAACTATACAAAGAGCAAACTATATGGCCTTAATCTACTTCCAGCCTCTCTAAGCCGACTTGCAGATCATATGAGATGTAAGGTGGCATCCTTGCCTTGCAAATATCTCAGCCTCCCTCTTGGGGACTCACCCAAGAAAGGCTGTGGACCTCAGTTATTGAAGTGATAAAATCTCGAGTTCAAAAATGGGAGAACATGCATTTATCTATAGCTGGCCAGGTAACACTTCTGAAATCAGTCCTCTCAAGTTTGCCTATCTACATCTTATCTCTTTACAGGGTGCCAAAGAATATGGACAAGACTATAGACAGAATAATGGGGGAGTTCCTATGGAAACATAAAAACATAGCTAGCAGACCGATTCATTGGGTGAACTGGAAAGACCTGTGTAAACCAAGATCAGAAGGTGGGCTGGGATTCAGAAACACGAGTCATATGAACAAAGCATTGCTAGCCAAATGGTTATGGAGGCTCACAGACTCTGACTCACTCTGGGGTAAGGTTATCCGGTCCAAATATTTACGGCATTCTGATATTCACTGTGACTGGAGTCTTGTTTCAATGCCAGCTTCTGTCTCGAGATGTTGGCAGGATGTTTGGAGCATCGCCTCAGAATATTGGTTTGATTCAGGAGTATCATTGGAGGTGAAATGTGGGGACAAAGCTTCTTTCTGGTGTTACGACTAGACTGGAGAAGGACTACTAGCCTTGAAATTCAGGAGACTCTATAGATTAAGTCTACAGCAAGAGAACACGGTAAAGGAAATCTCAGCAGGTCAAACAACTCATTCTACAGGGAGCCTCAAATTCCAGCGACTACTCCGCCCAAGGGATATAATAGAGCTTACTCATCTTGAGCAACTTTTGAGCAGAACTAGTCTTCTAGAGAGGAGTTCGGATTTCTGGAAGTGGAAGGAAGAAAGTGTAGGAAATAAGGTTGCATCGGGTTACTCCACACTTAACACTCTCATGGAACCTGCCTCTACAGAACGTAAACATCTGGCCAAAGCATGGGGGAAGATTGCCCCAAAAACAATTCAACTTCATACATGGCGGGTACTACAGAACCGAATTGCTACGGTGGACAACCTTTTGCTCCGTGGAGTATCGTTCAGCGCAGCTGATCAATTGTGTGTTATGTGCGGACGTGAAGTTGAGTCTGCTCAACATTTGTTCATAGGTTGCGAAAATGCAAGAGCCTTGTGGAGTGAAGTTTATGATTGGTTTGGTCTTAAGTATTCTGCACATTCAGAAATTGGGGAGGACTTCAGGCAACATCTTAAATTTGTTTCCGGAAAGGACCGGCTTGAAATGTGGAAGGCGATATGGCAAGCTGTAGTGTGGTATTTATGGCGTGAGCGTAACTCAGTCAGATTTGATTCAGGGTCACAAAAAATTCAGCCAATTGAATGGGTACAATTGAATGTATGGCAGTGGATCTCAACCCACCAGACTCCGCATAGGGGGCTTTCCATCTCGGAGTGGATGAGGATGTCATGGCTCTACGGCAAATTCAACCTTATACAAATGTAGCAATGTATCTGATAATGTTTCCTGGTTGACTGGGAATATCCTTGCAACACTCCTGTTACTGCAGACATTTGTCTTTTATTAATGAAATGTTTACTTATTGAAAAAACAAATGAGGCATTATTCAATCTATCTCTTAGACTTCATTATATTTATTTTCATTATCTTCGTTGACCAAATCTCTTTCTAGTATTCTTTCCTCACGATCCCAATATCTTTCTAGTTAAATATTATTCAATTTTTAAAGTTTTTTTTTTTAAAATTAGATTTTGGTCATTTAATTAATAAAAAAATCAGCGGGTTCACAGGTCTGGAAAAATGAAACTATGAACTGTACCAGACGGTTTTGCGGGACACACAACCCACCAATTTCACGGTTTTGCATGTCCGACCCGGATTATTTTGTACAACTCTAGCAGATTTGTTGCTTACCTTATTTATTCCTGAAGTTTCTAGAAACAGAGACCAATATATAAAATTCCCCAGCATGCTCACCAATAAATCACGCGGGAAAAGGTTAAAACAGCACATTTCCACACGGGGTACATTAATTCAGTGCCATACAATATACATTTAGTGATAACAATTTGGCTCTGCCCAGCGCGCCCCCATGAAAATATATAAAAAAATATTTTTTAGGAATTAAGAAATATTAAAATACATAAAAATAATAATAATAAGGGTGGTCACCCCAACCCGTCCGCGCCATTACCATCGCTATATACATTTAGTGCCATGTTATTAGACATGGGCGGTTCGGTTGGCGGTTACCGAACCGTCGGTTTTTTACCGGTTGTCAGTTTGTAAAAATGTAAACCTTAACCTAACCTTGAATATCCGGTTTTGCCCGATCCGATTTCCTCCGGTCGGCGGTTCGGTTGACGGTTTTGGTTCAGGCCGGTTTCATGACGGTTCCGACACGGTTTAAATCTGGTTCAAACTTTCGGCGTAACCGAGTTTTTTTTGAACTCTTTTAAAGGGAAAATTTTGCTTTTTTTGATTTTTTAGAAAAAAAATTGTTTTTTATATTTATCATATAAATCTATACAAAAAATATATTTTTTAAATTTCATAAATGAATAAACTTATAATAATAAACATATTAATATACAAATATTATTTACATATAAGTATATAATAATTTATA
>JAOWBN010205070.1:0-14414 GCA_028565015.1 Pinguicula moranensis | reverse complement strand
TGGAATCTTGATAGCCAATGAAATAATTGATGAAGCCAAGAGAAAGAAATTGAAATCTTTAGTTCTGAAAGTTGATTTTGAGAAAGCTTTTGATACAATAAATTGGGACTACTTACAGGAAATTCAAGACCTCATGGGATTCCCTAGAATATGGACAAGCTGGATCAGAGAAATCCTTGAATCAGCAACTACATCAGTTCTCATCAATGGTAGTCCATCCCGAGAATTCACTCCAAAGAGAGGCCTGAGACAAGGTGATCCCTTATCACCGTTCCTTTACACCATTGCAGCTGAAGGCTTATCCTACATGATAAATAAAGCAGTATCATTAAACCTCTTTGGTGGCTTTCAATTGGGAGAAAGGAGGCTCAAGATTTCACACCTACAATTCGCAAATGATACTCTCTTATTTGGAGAAGCATCTTGGAGCAATGTCCATAACTTAAAAGCCATTCTCTTAAACTTTGAAATAGCTTCCGGTCTCACAATAAATTTTAGCAAAAGCAGTCCTGTTGGTATAAATGTGCAGGATAATAGTATCAAAGAAATGGCATCCTACTTAGGCTGTAGACATGGTAATCTACCTTTTAAATATCTTGGATTGCCACTAGGAGTGAGTGGAAAGCAAACTGCATCATGGAAACCTGTTTTGGACAAATATTTTGCAACCCTTGAAGCATGGGAACACAAGTACTTTTCAACTGGAGTGAAAATCACATTAATCAACTCAATTCTTGTATCCTTACCCTCTCATTACTTCGGATACTTCAAGGCACCATCATCAATTATCAGAAAACGGATTTCTATGCAGCGCTATTTCTTCTGGAGATCCTCAACAGAAAACAAAGGGATATGTTGGAACTCTTGGGATAAAGTGTCAACCCCTCTTGAGAAGGGTGGTCTTGGTGTTAGATGTCTCAAAATAGCAAACTTGTCCATGCTTGGCAAATGGTGTGCTAGGATTCTTCAAGGTGATGGAAGTCTTGCCCTACAGGTATTACAAGCTAAATACGGGCCAATTCAGTTAGGAGAATTCCCTGCCCTCATCGCAGCAGCCAATTCCAGGAGAAGGTCGAGGCCATCACCTTGGTGGAAAAACATCCAGAAAATAGCAGCTTCAACTCAATTCCAGCAGATAACGAAGCTCAGATTAGGTAATGGAGAGAGAATCCGGTTCTGACTTGATAGATGGATTAATGAAAGACCACTAGCAGACTCTTATAGCAGACTATTAGAATTTCTTGGAACTTTGGGATCAAAGTATTGGAAAATGGGGACTTGGGTTGGAAATATCTGGCACTATAACTTCACCTAGAGAAGAGAACTTCGGAGTTTTGAGCAGGTAGATTTAGAGGTCCTAAAGGCTTCTTTGCAGGAGGTTGTACTCGATAGAACAAAGCAGGATCAATACATCTTCAACGATATTGGCACTGGCTTGTACACGACTAAGGAGGCCTACCTAGCGATGAAGAGTGCAGGGAATCCTTACTCAGAAGAAGAGGCCTGAAATCTCACCATCATCTGGAACAAAATAACACCAAGAAAAGTGGAGATCTTCACTTGGAAACTTATTCAAGGAGAACTGCCAGTCCACGATGAATTGAAAAAGAGAAACATAATTGACCAAGAGTCTCATTTTTCTGCCCTCTATGCCATTCAGATATGGATCAAGAATCTATTCCGCATCTATTCTCAACATGTGTGTTTACAAGGAAAGTATGGATTTCAATATGTTCCTGGCTGAGGACCTCCAGCACAGGGTCTTTTCTAACTATGACCCTCCTCCCTTCTGGATTTTTCTCGAATGGAAACCCAGTGGCTTAAACATTGACGCCTAGAAAAGCATTTGGATGGCGTTTGTCTGGACTATATGGAAGAAAATAAATAAGGCTCACTTCTTGTCCCAAACTGCCAATGAGACAGAAAGAGTGGAAATGATTCAACAAAATATTTGGTGGTGGATAAGAGCTAAAAAAACAGCAGGAACATTTGCATGTTCATACTCAGATTGGATGGAAAATCCCTTAGAATGCATCAGGTTTCATTCATAAAGAGGGAGACTGACTTGATGCAGGTAAACCGGAGAGCATACAGGTACTTTTTTTAATCGATAAATAGCGCACTGACCTCTGTTATTTTGAGTAAGATGTGGGAAACATGCCTCCATATCATGTGTGTGGATACTGGCAGGGATGAGTGTTCTGTTTTATTTTCACCTGTTGAACTGTCTTACTCCACTGATTTCTTGTCAAGGTACAGGGTTAGGCGACATTACTGCATACATGTGTATTGTGTGGCGAGCAAATGAGGGGAAATAGCTTCAAAGGAAGTCAACTTCTTCTCCTCTTGAAGAGAACATCTTGCATATCTCACTACACTTTCTTTTCAATTAGACACGGGTTAGGAACATTGGGGGAGGATGATACACTACAAATATAACACATGATGTGATACTCCTCATAAGAATCACACTGCTGCAGCTGAAAAGACCACATGTAACATGTAAAATTTCAGCTAAGGGCAACTGCCTATGCAAGACAGCAAGATGTTTGATTTGGAACCAATATCAGGCAATCTAACAGGCCTACAAGTTAAGTTAACACAAGCCTATACCAACCACGATGCACTCACATTCTCACTAAGAACATTCAGCTTCAGTGTGTTCAAATGTTGCTGCAATGAGGATAATAGACGGCTGCAATTCTCATCACTCAAAGGCACTTAAACTCGACTATGTACATCTGCCCTGAGAAGGAGCTAAGGGGGAATCAGCATGCATTCAGCCAACATCCTCAAGAAATGATCAGTCGGAATGCCAATTTGATTAATGGTAATGGCTCTCACAAAAGAGCATGCAGGCAGACATGGACCAGTTGGGCAGAAACATTCTGAAGCTGGCAGCCGACTACAATTCGGAGGAATACAGAAACTATTCTAGGAGCAGGAAGTCACGGTGAACAGCAAGATCAAAAGGCCAAGATCAACTCACTGAAACTCAATCAAGGATAACGCTACAAAGGGCAGTAACATGTCAAGCTACTCTTACAGGATCCAATTTTGAGTCTTTCGAAATGTGTAGGTAAAGATAGAGTGTTTTGTTCCGCGAATATGAATTATCATATCCATGCACAATCGGCCAGACACTTCGTACATTACAGGGATAGCTCGCCAAAAAGGAAGAAGCTATGTACCGATATTCCTGAAAAAGGATATCGAAAAGTGATAGTCATGATAATCTGTTTAGTGAAGGCCGGAGGATGACAATGAACTGAATGCCGAGATGCTTGTGCATTCATGACGTTAGGGGAGCCAGGTATCCGAGCACCTATAGCTATAACGGAGGGCTGGTCGGAAAGGCAGGATATATAGTTCACATTCATCGACTCAACCACTATCACTTACTCTACACTTTCGAATTATCAGGTGGATCCGATTGTATACATGTTAGCTCGTTGTCTTTACTACTCCCTTTCTTGTAAATAACTTTTATATTATATGAAATTTGGCTTTTCAAAAAAAAAAAAAGATGAAGAGAGCTTTCTTCTTCACTTTCCTGCTCGTTGGCGCTTCTTAGGAAGGACCCTTACTAACCAAACTCTGACCGAAGTCTACCCAACCCACCACCCCTCCCTCCACGGGGATGCCTTACGCGCACGGAGAGACAACCAGAAACTACCAACCCCAACCCCATGCCATATATAGCATGATCAACCAAGACAAAAGGATGCACCGAGCTGCTATCAAATCCGGTAAAGTAGTTTTATCGGCTAACCTCACCCCAAATAACTTTCTGCCATACTTTACACAGCAGGCCAAAAACTATCCCCCAATTAAGCAGAATCCTCTTCGAATTCAAGAACGATTGGGGCTATAACCCTCAAACTATGGAAAAGAGCAACAAAAACTTCTTCATCACCAATTTCCCCTTTAATCGTGGGAAGTACAGGCTCCGGAGTCTGCTAAGAAGATAGGGGAAAATCAGGAAGCTCTTAGTTGCTAGGAAAATACGCAATAATGGCATTCCCTTTAGCTCCATATCATTTGAAGAGATTGACAATGTGGACATACTGCTCCTCTTGCTGAACAATATCTGGATAGGTTCGTACTAGTTGTAAGCAAATTGCGCACAATTTCCCAAATCAACGGGGGCTACCAAAAACTTGATGGTGACAATCCACAATCAGAAACTAAATTGTTAAAGCGTACACCGATCATGGTTAGTACTCTCCAGAAGATACCGAATGGAACATTGGGAAAACAGCAAGCATAGAGCACATCTATTAGTATTGGTATACCTCAAATGATATCAAACCCCATTCAATAACACATCAAAGGTGATAAGGACAATATGGAATGCATGAGCTTCACAACCACAAAGGAGGAAAACTCTTGGATACACCTCAGCCATGTTGGGACACTGCAGAACTCGATTGGATGGAAAAACATGCAAATTGCTCCCAAAGCTGCTGGATACCTCAACCTCACTATGAGCCTCATGGGTGCTGGTCGCATTCTTATATGGGGGAGGAAGCGCTAGATTTAAAAAAGTCTTATGCATAACAATCATGCCTGGCTGTCCAATTGGCTATCTGGCCTCGCACCTTGGTCTGTTGACAAACCTATGAGTACGTGCCTTCGATGGATTAAGGTCTACGACTTGCCCATTCATTGCCTGGGTAAACTTCCATTTTGAAGATGATTGGATCCAAAGTTGGTGCCTTTGTTCAAATTGATGAGCAACCATCAAGCAGAAATACTTGGAGACTACATAATTGTTAGTCAAGGTGAACATTGATGCTATGATAAGTGATAGCAACATTTGTGCTCATAACAACAATGCATGAACTGTTGCTATTCTTCTAACAATTTGCAGTTGTTAAGCCTTAATCTTTGCAACCTTGTGTGATCCATGGATTCAGCTAAAAAGACCACATTACCTACTATTCAAGGTTGCTACAATCATACTATCAGGAATCTCATGAAGGAGATCAAGTACAACCTCAACAGACTGCTCATTCCAGTGCTTCTACTCCAATGTGTTTAAAAAATCTAAAATCTTGCTGATTTCATCCTGTTGCTACTCAAGTTTAGGTCCTATATCACCCAAAGAATGATCATTTGAATCTAAGCGACCACGATCAGAATTTGAAAGAAAAACATCAAGTTCATTTTCCAGCAGAACAGGAAACAGAGTAGCAGAGACAAGCTGATCATGAAGCATTTTCCAGGAGCTACAAGAGGTGCATCAGAGTGATTTAGCATGATCCATCTGAAGCCAAATAATCACATGCAGTTCCGGTACACACTAAAGTTCTGATGCATGGATTTCAGAAGACCAAAAGCTCAGGAAAAATGTTGGAAGTAGCGCACTCGGTCAGCCTACAGAGCAGAAAGAAAATTGTGTTGATAGTTTTTCTTGTTTGATGAAGATCACGAATTTTTCCATAAATCTTCAAGTGTTTCCTTGCACGTGCTATGCATCTTACAAACAGAGACATACATGCCACGTTCAAGGAAATCTGGAGCAAAGTCGGACTCAAAACAGAATTGGAAACAACTTTCTTATCCATGGTCCAACAAATCCCTATCTTCAAGGGATCTGTTATTTGTATTATTTCATCCATTTTGACTAGCTGTTGGTGTATAAAATAGAGGAGTGAAAAGGGTAGAATAGAGGTCCAGCTAGGGACAAAAAAACGTTGTACTTTTCATTCAAAACTTCAGCAATAAAAAGTTTCAGAAAATCTTCAACAAGGTGGACCAGATTGTCTTACCATGATTCTTTCTGCTAGAACTTTGCTATTTTTTCCAATTATGCTCTGCTAAATCCATCAGTCTTCTGCTAATCTGCAAGTTCTGAGGGTGCCTGGAAGGATTGGTGAGGTGCTGAGCCAAAACAAGACAAATGGTATTTGTTTTAAGTTTTAAGATACACATCCATGTTTCCTTTCTTGTTGACTTGGATTGGCCATCTAACCAAATAAGACTTAAACAATAGCTAGTAGGATTTAAGGGTTCTGATAGTTCACTGAAACCTTATAGGATAGCAGCTTTAACCATAAAATGAGGCGGTTAGTCCGCTTATTAGTTAAGGTAACATAAAACTAAAGTGTAGAGGAAGGAGTATTGGTTAGATCTATTAGATTCACATTCTTAATGAGCTTTTATGATATTAATGCTAATCCAATAATTGAGTTAGAAGACTGATAAACCGGTTAAGGAGTCAGGATTACAAGTGGGAAAGCGGTGGTTGTCAAACTACACATTAAGTACCATAAAGTATCTAAATGCGCACATATGATCCTTTTGCTGTCAAGGCTACTCCTCATGGACTAAATGTCAGCAAAAGTAAATTTTTCTTTCGATATTTCATCCAGACGTCATCTTTGATTTGTTGGTTATAGTCTCAATATTTATTTGCAACAAAATTCCTCCATCTATTTTATGTTTTAACAGCAACAGATCAAGGCAAAAGCAGTGCAGAATATATCTCATTTCTCTCCGGATTCGACCCTATGCTCTCATCTGGATACCCCTTTAGCATCTGTAGTATGATCCTGATAACCTTGAGCTAGTTTTCCAACCACGATATTGAAGAAAACAAACCATCAAATTGGCACCGTTGCTGGGGAAAGCCAATTGTGTTCTGTGTTTCTGATTTTTGTTTTGAGTTCTGGTAAGTTACTGTTTGATTGAATTTTTTCTTTTGGCTGGGTCTTATGCACAACCAGCCACCTACTAATAATCTTTCCTTTGATAACGAGCCTGAAAGGTTATTTCACAGGAGTAAAAGATAGGTAATTGTACAAAGGCAACCTGTTTCCGTAGGAAGTGCACCAAGCTGCAATTCTGATCCTGGGGAAGAACTTGCTGCAGTTGAACCAGATATGGCACGTCCTAACCAACAAACATTGAAGGAATTGACTGCTTCTTACTACAATCAACATGAGAAAGCAACGCAGTATCAAGAACCTCCTGCTGTAACAGCCTTTGAACTCAAATATGTATTGATCCATTAGCTGCCTTCCTTCAATGGCCTAGCTGGAGAAGATCCTATCAGGCATCTGTATGAATTTCATGCCATTCGCACAAGTATGCAGCCTAGAGGAGTGACTGAAGATGTCATCAAGCTGAGGTCCTTCCCATTTTTCTTAAAGGGCAACGCAAATGAATGGTTCTACTATCTCCATCCCAACACCATTACCACTTGGATGCAGCTGAAGAAACTGTTTCTAGAGAAGTATTTTCCTGCCACTAAGCAGAGCAAATTGAAAAGGGAGATCAACAATGCTGAGCAGTTTTTTGAAGAGTCTCTTTATGAGTATAGAGATAGATTTAATCACCTATTAGCTAGCTGTCCTTATCATGGATTCATTGTGCAAGATTTGACACATTACTTCTATAATGGACTTTCTGTCACAGATAGACGCCTGGTAAATGCTGCATCTGAAGGGAGCCTGCTGAATAAAACTGTTGATGAAGCAAACAACATCCTGGAGGGGTTGGCTGAAAGTTCCAAACATGAAAACAGAAGGGTAGCAGCAAGGAAAGTGAATGCATCACAACCATGAGACAGTCTAGTGTTGAGGAAAGTTGAGGTTGTCGAAGCAGCAGTGAGGAGACTAATCCAGACGGATGAGAAAGTTGTTGTTGTTGTCTGCTAGACTTGCTTGTCGACAGATCATCACACAAGTCAATGCCCCACACTGCAAGAAGAGTCTGGATCTAAAGTTTGCTCCATGGGATTTCAGGAGAGGAATCAGAGGCAAGGATATAGGAATTCCTATGGAAATTTCAGAACCCATCCAAACTTAAGCTATGAAAATACCAGCAACATTCAAAACCCACAGCACTTCAGGATGCCACCAAGACAAATCTCCATGGAAGAAATGATGCAGGAGCTCATCATGATGCAGAAAGGTAATCTGCAGGCACAAATAGATGCAAGATCTGGCATCACCAACCTGGAGAAGCAAGTGAGCCAGCTTGCAGATTCAATGAATAAACTGCAGGCTCGTGAATCAGGGAAGCTGCCATCTCAACCTAAAATCAACCCCAAGGCTTAGACTAAGGCCATGACTTTGAAAAGTGGACTTGTTCTCCCTGAACCTGCTAAAACAGTCACTACACCAGCAAAACAGGAAACGGTTGCAGAGAAGAAAATTGATGAAATTGATGTAGGAGCAGAAGTTTATGATAAAAATGGGAAGAACATCAGCTGGAAGGACCAGCCCCTTTTTTTGAAACATTGAAATACTTGAGCAAAAAAGAGAAAGACAGCGAATTGTTAGAAACTTTCAGCAAGTGTGAGGTAAAATTTTCCTATGCTTAACTTGATGAAAACTGTACTTCATTATGCTAAATTCTTGAAGGAACTCTGCACCATCAAAAGGAGGCGGAGGCTGAAGAGTGAGATAAAGCTCAAAATGAGTGAGCAAGTTTTTGCTGTTTTTTAGCAGTAACTACACTAGAAGTGTGCTGATCTAGGTATGTTCACAATACTTTGTACCATAGGGGAGGTAAAAATAGCCAAAGCCATGCTAGACTTAAGAACTTTAGTCAATGTAATGTCTGCTGCACTTTATGATTTATTGGGCTTAGGGCCATTGCAACAAACCAGGGTGGTTATTCAGCTAGCAGACAGATCCACTGCATTCCCTAAAGTTTTATTTGAAGATGTGCTTGGCATGGTTGACTCTTTAATTTTTCCTGCTGACTTTTATGTTTTAGACATGGAGGTAGACAAGACCCTAGCACCACTGTTGCTAGGCAGGCCTTTCCTCAAACAACAAGCACAAGGATAGATGTTTCCACAAGTTCTATGACCCTGGAATTTGATGGAGAAAAGGTAGAATTTAATATCAATGATGCAATCAGATATCCACCAGAAGATTATGAAGTTTTTGCAGTTGATCTAGCTGAACTATGCACTGATGAAACTATGAAACTGGAATTTGCAGACCCTTTAAAACTTGTACTATCGGAGTCCATTTTGTGCCAAGATTTTTCCAGTACTCTATTAGCTAACTTGCAGGAACAAGTGGCTCATCTAGAGCAGCTTCGTGCTGCTGTTTTTGGGAGGAAAGCTCTTTCATTGGAGTTGCCATCAGAAACACTCATCCCTTCTGTTCTTAAGGCTCCAAAGATAGAGTTAAAACCATTTATAGAACACCTCAGGTACAAATTTTTTGAAGCAAATGAGACACTGCCAGTAATCATCTCTAATAAGCTAACTGAGTTGTAGAAAGAGAAGTTGATCTTTGTCTTGAAAGAAAATCAAGAAACCATTGGCTGGACCGTAGTAGACATCAAAGGCATTAGCCCAGCCATCTGCCAACACAGGATTTGCCTGGAGGAAGGAGCAGCAGTGGTCAAGCAACCACAAAGAAGGCTCAATCCTCCCATGATGGAAGCTGTGAGAATGAAGTGCTGAAACTCTATCAAGCTAAAATGATTTGCCCAATTTCTGATAGCATGTGGGTTAGTCCTACTCAGGTTGTACCAAATAAGGGAGAAATCATTGTGGTTGAGAACAAGGAAGGAGAGTTTGTGGCAACCAGGAAGCAAACGGGCTGGATAGTGTGCATAGATTACAGGAGACTGAATCTTGTGACCAGAAAGGATAACTTTCCTTTACCTTTTATTGACCAGATGCTTGAAAGACTTGTTAACAAGACTTACTATTGTTTTCAGGATGGTTATTCAGGATATTTTCAAGTAACCATTCATCCATAAGATCAAGAGAAGACCACCTTCACTTACTCCTTGAGCACCTTTGCTTATAGGTGAATGCCTTTTGGTTTGTGTAATGCTCCAGCTACTTTTTAGAGATGCATGATTAGTATCTTTTTTGAGTATGTTGAACACTTTATTGAGGTCTTCATGGATGATTTTACAGTGTATGGTAATGATTTTTACTCATGTTTGAATCATCAATTTTTGTGTTAAAAAGATGCATTGAGACTAACCTTGTTTTGAATTCTGAGAAATACCATTTCATGGTAGAACATGGAATAGTTTTAGGCCATGTAGTCTCTGCTAAAGGCATTGAGGTGGATCAGGCTAAGGTAGAAGTAATCATGTCTTTACCATATCCTACTAATCTAAAAGAATTGAGATCTTTCTTAGGACAAGCAAGTTTTTACAGGTGTTTCATCAAAGATTTATCCAAAATAGCAACCCCATTGTGTAAAATACTACATAAAGAAGTGAGTTTTGAGTTTAATAACTCATGCAAGAAGGCGTTTGACGAGCTGAAGGGTCACCTTACAGCAACACCAATCATGAGAGCACCTGACTGGAAGACCCCCTTTGAGATCACGTATGACACAAGTGACTTTGTAGTAGGTGTTGTGCTTGGTTAGAAGTCAGGAAGAGCCATTCATGTCATCTGCTATGCATCCATGATTCTCAATGAGACTCAAAAAAACTACACAACAACTCAGAAAGAAATGTTAGCCATAGTATTTGCACTCAAAAAATTCATATCTTATTTGCTTGGTTCTAAAGTTGTTGTTTATTTTGATCATGCAACTATCAGATACTTGCTAGCAAAGAAAGATTCCAAGACAATGCTCATTAGGTGGATCTTATTAATGAGTGAGTTTGACATAGAGATCTAGGAAAAAAAGGGTGCAAAAAACTTTGTTGCTGATTATCTAAGCAGGATCACTCCTGCTTCCGAGTCTGTGATCTCACAGCAGCCAGCTCTTGTCCTTTTCCTAGATGAGCAGCTCTTCTCCATGACTACAACTCAGCTATGGTACGCAAAGATTGTGAATTTTTTGGTAATAGGTGAGTTTCCTCCTCATTTCACAAAGAATCAAAAGGATAGACTAAATTTTTTATTTAAGTCCTTTGTTTGGGATGGTCCTTATTTGTGGAAAAATTTTGAAGACTCTATCATCCGCAGGTGTTTTTGTGACTCTGAAATCTCTTCAATACTTACATATTGTCATGATTCAACATTTGGAGGCCATTTTGGCCCCAACGGAATTGCTAGAAATTTTTTTGACTCAGGCTTCTACTGGTCTCACATTTATAGAGATGCATATGCTTATGTGAAAACCTGTGATGAGTGCCAAAGAATAGCCAATATTCCTAGGAAAATTGAAATGTCACAAACACCTATTCTCTTTTGTGAAATTTTTTATGTTTAGGACATTGATTTCATTGGACCTTTTCCTAGTTCAAATGGAAATTTGTACATTCTCCTAACTGTTGATTATGTTTCTAAGTGTGTGGACCCACTGGCCACCAGGACTAATGAATCCAAAGTTGTGGTTAATTTTCTCAAGAATCAGATCTTTTGCAAGTTTGGCATGCCTAAGCACTTGCTGAGCGATAGAGATACTCATTTTTGCAACAGAACAGTGGTCTCACTGCTTAAGAAATATGGAGTAGGCCACAAGGCTTCAACCTCGTACCATCCTCAAACCAATGGCCAAGCTGAAGCCACCAATAAAGAGATTAAGACTATCCTAGAGAAGACAGTGAACCCCAGCAAGAAGGACTGGAGCATGAGGCTGCCAGATGCACTTTGAGCGCATAGAATAGCCTACAAGACACCTATAGTCATGTCACCTTACAGGTTAGTTTTTGGAAAAAATTGTCAGCTTCCAGTGCAGTTAGAACATCAAGCCTATTGGGCAGTGAAGCAGCTCAACTTGAGCACTCAGAAAGTAGCTGAAAACAAGAAGTTGCAGCTGCAAGAACTAGCAAAGTTGAGGCTAGATTCATATGACAATGCAACCATATACAAAGAAAGGACAAAAGCCATTCATGACCAGTTGATAGCTATAAAGGATTTTGCTGCGGGAGATCAAGTCCTGGTCTACCAGTACAAGCTTAAACTGTTCCCAGGAAAGTTGCAATCAAGATGGAGAGGTTCATACACAGTGGCTGAAACTTTTCCTCATGGAGCAAAGAACATCTTTGAGACAGATCCAACCAAGGCCTTCAAGGTCAATGACCATCAGTTGAAGCAATACAGAGGCATTCTACCTGAGGACAAAGCAACGTTTTTGATGCTTCAAAACCCATCTATGAAGACAAAGGATCAACAAGTCCAGCTGAGACATTTAACCAACGATGGATGGGAGCCGACCCATTGTTTTAAAATTCTTAAACTCATTTACATTCAATCATGTTATTTGATTTCTTTTGCATTTATTTTTTTGATGAACAGTGCTTTTGCACCAACATCAGAGCTCTGCCACTTAATCAGCTCCATGACAATTATTATTCGTTCTCTGATAACTAGTCCACAGTCAAAGTGCCTTCATCTTTTCTTTCTGTCTGGTTAACCAGTTGAAACTACCTGAGTCATGGGTTGATTTTCTATCTCTACACCCACTAATACCTCACACCATCAGATGTTTGTGCACCACATTTTCACATCCTAGAATAAAGCATCTGTAATACAAAACACCCGCTAAACTGTCTTGAACACGAGCTATATCCTAAATTGTCATTTCAGTCCATCAACTCCACATAAGGCCTAACTTATAATCCTACTGACAGACATTAGATAAATTCAAAGAACTTCACACACACATGATACTTACTTGTGATGCCACCCCCTACTCATTTTAAGAAGATCTCTTAATATGCACATTGTTTTAGAAGCCTGCCTTGACTGAGAGACTCATTTATAAATAAGTGTGGGGGAGGGATTGATTTGTGATAGGTGAATTCATTCATTTAATGGTACGGAAGACCATCTGGCACCATCAAAAAAAAAGAAGAAAAACATCTTGTCTCAGCATGGTTCTAGATCATGACAAAAATTTAGAGGCTCAAAAAAAATTCAGATAGGAAAGAAAGAGTGAAGCTTGGATAAAAACATTTTAAGGCTCCAAGGCAAAAGTGAAGATAGGTTTCTTCTGATCTTTTCCTTGAAGGTACAAGGGTGAGTAAGGATCTTTTCATGGTCTAGGTTGCTCTGGTTCATTTTGAAGAGGAGAGCATTAGTGGAAATATGTAGAAATCCTTACTTTAGGTTGAAGTTTTGAGGTCATTTATTTCTTAGATGATGAATGGTAAGGTAAGATATGGTTCTTGGTAATTTTCCAAAACCTACCTTAATGAGGTAGCAACAGTTGATCAGTGTAGAGGATTTACAACCTTATATCCCCTACGCTGAAAGAGAGAGCCACTAAAATTTTGGTGCAAGTGTTGTACACCTTTTCTGCTACTTTTCTACTTCTCTTCTCTTCTCTTGTTTCTTTTCTTTTATTTCTTCTAGTTTTTCCAGAATTTTGAATCGTGTGTCATAAGTTATGTGTCTGTTCTATCATATATTTGCTCAAGGACAATCAAATAAGCAAGTATGGGGGATTTGATAGCAGCATTTGTGCTCATAACAACAATGAATGAATTGTTGCTATTCTTCTAACAATTTGCAGTGTTTAAGCCTTAATCTTTGCAACCTTGTGTGATCCATGGATTCAGCTAAAAAGACCACATTACCAATTATTCAAGCCTTCTACAATCAGACTATCAGGAATCTCACGAAGGAGATCAAGTGCAACCCCAACACACCGCTCATTCTACTACCCCAATGTGTTTCAAAAGTCTAAAATCTTGTTGATCTTGCTGATTTCATCCTGTTGCTACTCAAGTTCAGGTCCTATATCATCCAAAGAATTATTATCTGAATCGAAGTGACCACAATCAGAAGCTGAAAAAGCAGCAAGTTCATTCTGCAGCAAAACAGGAAACAGAGTAGCAGAGACAAGCTGATCGTGAAGTGTTTTCCAGGAGCTACCACAGGTGCATCAAAGTGATTTATCATGATCCATCTGAAGCCAAATGTTCAAATACAGCTCAGGTACACATCGAAGCTCTAATGCATGGATTTCAGAAAACCAAAAGCTCTGGAAAAATTCTGAAAGTGGCGAACTCGATCAACCTGCAGAGCAGAAAGAGAACTGTCTTGACAGTTTTTCATGTTTGATGAACATCACGAATTTTTTTATACAACTTATAGATAGAGACATACATGCCACGTTCAAGGAAATCTAAAAAAAGATCAGACTCAAAACAGAATTGGAAACAACTTTCTTATCCATGGTCCAACAAATCCCTATCTTCAAGGGATCTGTTATCTGTATTATTTCATCTGTTTTGACCATCTGTTGGTGTATAAAGTAGAGGAGTGAAAAGGGTAGAAGAGAGGTAGAGCTAGGTACAGAAAAAAGTTATACTTTCCATTCAAAACTTCAGCAACAAAAAGTTTCAAAAAATCTACGGCAAGGCTGAGCAGATTGTCTTACCAAGACTCTTTCTGCTGGAACCTTGCTATTTTTACCGATTATGCTTGGCTAAATCCATCATTCTTCTGTTGATCTGCGAGTTCTGAGAGTGCCTGGAAGGATTGGTGAGGTGCAAAAGCAAAGCAAGACAAATGGTAT
>JAOWBN010205060.1:0-14415 GCA_028565015.1 Pinguicula moranensis | reverse complement strand
ATCATTGTGTGAGTAATACAAAAGTGGTTGGGCGTATTTGCTCGTGTCTTGAGTGAGGCTGACGGGGTTGAGGGAACCTCGGCCGATCACTCCTTGTGTGATTCCGCCGGGCGTGAGTTAGGGGTTTGATCCAAGACTTGGGTTGTTTCGGAGCGAAAAATTCTAGCCCGTGCACAAGGGTGTGACACACCGTGAGACTATTTGACTCCAGATTATGAATCCAGGCCACAGCAACTCCGGCGAAACTGCTTCTCACGGGATTGGTAGTGGGATGGTTGCAAACTCACGGTCAGAAATCGACCAAAAATGTGGCCAAATCATCATCCCGTGGAACTGAAGTGGACAAAACGAAATTGTGGTGTACATTCTGGCACGGCGAACGTAGCCACGGGAGGAACAGCCGTAACGGCAGATCCAGGTCGAAACCCTAAGGGTTTCTCTAACTAATACAATGATTTGCTGTTACGTCCCTCATTTTTTTTCGAATATTGCAGATGAGTCCTTAAATTTTTTGTCTGTTGCATTACTCCCCCACAACAATCCGAGTTGGTCAACACAATCCTTGACGTTTCCTGCCCGATCGAAACAACCCTTAGAAAACCCAATATTGCCGTTACGCCTCCCCAAAAATCCATTTTTGCCGATATGGCCCCCAAAAACCTTAAAATTGATGTTAGGCCCTCCAGACTCACCCAAATTACCGATACACCCCCAGAACAGTCAAAATCTCAAAATTTACCCAAATTTGGTGTGAAATCACCGAACCAACTCAATCCCTCATAACCAAAATATTTTTGACTCATGTGCTTCGATTTGGATCCCAAAAATCAATCCAACATGTGCCCTAAAACCCATACAACACGTGACTCTCCCAATGTAGGTGCTACTCGTTGGCTCATTGATTGTGGGCTACCGATTACAATGACAAATCTGGCCACTGATTTGATTGATTTTCATGTGTCTACCAAGAAATTTATCCACACGACAAATTGGGGCATATCTCCTATTGAAAGTAGCGGGACAGTTCATGTCTCACCTAATTTAACACTGAGAAATTGTTTATATGTTTCCTCACTCTCCTGCAAGTTATTATCCGTCAGTCATGTTACTGAGGAATTGAATTGTTGGGTTCTCCATTTATCTTCATTTTTGTTTACTGTAGGATCTCCAGACACGGGCGATTATTGGGCATGGCACTAAGTAGGATGTACTGTAATATATAGATGACGTGGCTTGACCTAGCATTGTCATGATGGTCTCTGGCTCGAGTGACAGACAACGTATTTTGTGGCACTGTCGTCTTTGTCATCCATCTGATGGTTATCTCAAACTTTTGCTTTCGTATTTATTTTCAGATAGTAGGAGATTTGATTGTGAGATATGTTGTTTGACGAAAACACACCGTACTCCGTATGTGTTAAATAATACTCGTATCAGTTTTATATTTTCTCTGGTTCATTCTGATGTCTGGAGACCTGCCCCAAGTTCTTCTCCCGCCAGCTATAGATATTTTCTTTTGTTTATTGATGATTGCACCAGCCCCGGGTCTACTTCCTATACACCAAATCGAAAGTCTTTCAAAAATTTGTTGAGTTCTATTCGATGATTAAAACTCAATTTCAGCAGCAGATTCGGATACTCCGATCTGAAAATGGTGGTGAATTTGTAAATCATTCAATGCGGCGATTTTTCATGGAGAATGGCCTTATCCATGAGACAACATGTCCCCATACGCCTGAACAAAATGGCACTGCCGAACAAAATAACAGGTTACTCCTTGAGATTACTCGAGCTATCATTCCAAGACTCCTCAGTATTTCTAGCCCGAGGCTGTTGCGATAGCTGTTTACCTCACCAATTGGTTGCCAACCAGGAGTTTGGATTTACAAACACCTCTTCAAGCCTTAGCTACCAAAACTGAGGTGCCTTCAGTTCTTGTCCTACCACCCAAAGTCTTTGGTTGTTCCGTCTATGTACACATTCCAAAATTGGATCGAATTAAACTTGAACCCTGTGCCATAAAATGTGTGTTTATTGGTTATGGCATTCACAAGTGGGGATACCGGTGTTATCATCCTCTCACTCGGAATATGTATACTACCATGGACTATTAGTTTCTTGAGTCAGAATATTTCTTCCATACCCATTCCAGTGATCAGGGGGAAACTACTAATAATCTTGATTTCCTGCAATGGTTATTACAGAATTCTGATATGTCCACCACAGATATCGTACAGTCACCACCTGCAGCATCAGTACAATTCCCTACCATCCCACGACCAATATCGCCTCCGTCTACAGATCCCGAGGTAAATATTTCTGATGATGCTATGACTGAGACTGATGAAATTACTCCTATTGTGCCTACTAACATTACAAGGGTATCGGATGAGAATGAAGGGCGATATGTATTGCCACCAAAGCAAAATCGTGGCGTACCTGCCAAGCAATATGAGCCAGAACATGTACCACATCAATCCAAATACTCCATGGCTGATCTGGCCAGGGGGAGTCTGTCTCAGTCAGCTCAGGGATTCATGGCAGCAGTCTATTCTGAGCAGGTACCAACGAACATTAAGGAAACACAGAGTCAATTGGAGTGGAGAAAGGCAATGAACACAGAAATGGATGCTCTACAGAAAAATCAAACCTGGGTAAAATGTGAAGAGCCACCTGGTAAACATCCAGTTGGATATCGCTGGGTGTTCACCATCAAACGCAAGGCCGATGGAGCGATTAAAAGATACAAGGCTCAGTTGGTTGCTAAGAGGTATACTCAAACATACGGTATTGACTACTCAGAGACTTTCTCTCCTGTAGCCAAGATCGACACTGTCAAAGTATTATTTTCGTTTGCTGCTAATCATGACTGGCCATTACATCAATTCGATGTAAAAAATGTCTTCCTCCATGGTGACTTAGAAAAAGAAGTGTATATAGAACCACCCTTGGGTTCTCCGGTGAGTTTAAAAAAAATGAAGTGTGCCTTCTAAAGAAGGCTCTGTATGGATTGAAGTAGTCTCCACGTGCTTGGTTTGGGAGGTTTACGGTGAGTATGAAATAATATGGATACATGTAAAGCAATGCAGATCACACATTTTTCCTAAAGTACCGAGGAACACTAATCACATGTCTCATCATCTATGTCGACGATATTGTCATAACAGGTGATGACATTGAAGAAATCAAGAGTCTTCGGAGGTACTTATTTCAAGAGTTCGAAATGAAAGATTTAAGAAGGCTCAAGTACTGTCTTGGGATTGAAGTTTTAAGGTCAACCAAAGGAGTATTTATCTCTCGGAGAAAATATGTGCTCTACCTTCTAGCTGAAACTGGAATGTTAGACTACAAACCAGCAGATACACCAATGATGGTAAATCACAGGTTGAGGTTCGATGACCATGCTTCCCCAGCAAACAAAGAGCAGTATCAACGTCTAGTAGGAAAGTTGATCTACCTTTCCCACACTAGACCAAACATAGCATACTTTATAGGAGTAATTAGTCAGTTCATGCAAAGGCCACAGGAGGAACATATGGAGGTAGCACAGAGAGTGTTGCGGTATTTGAAAGGAACTGTAGGAAAAGGAATTATTTTTAAAAAACATGGTCATCTTGAATTATGCGCATATACTGATGTTAATTGGGCAGGAAGCCATACTGATAGACGATCAACATCAAGATATTTTACACTAGTCTGAGGAAACCCCTTTGCCCAAGCTAAATTTGAAAGGAAGGAAACTATTTAAGAGCCCGACAAGTCCATTGAGGAAGTTTCCATCAAAAAAAGCAAGTTAGGGGAACAAGAATTATCCAAAGAAGAAAGTATATTTCACTATGGACGAGGAGAGGGTCATGATACAAGCAATGAAGGAGCTCACATTGGAGGGTTACAAAGTAGGGATGTGATGGAAGAATAGCTTCCACGAAAAGTGAGTTGTGAGGATAAGGCAGTTGGTAAAGGGTAATAGGATTCAGGATGGGGACATCGTGAACAAGTTTGTTTGTTTGTTTTATAAGCCAAATTTTATTATAATAAAGTATGTACAAGAAGTCAGATACAGGAGGATTCAGCAGTCCACTAGCAGTAACCACTAGATATTTTCTTTGAGATTGAGCGGTATAAACGCATATTCTTCATATCCTCCCTTTGATATAGGCAAGGGTGATCTGGTACATTATTCACCTAGCGTCATAGAAGATGACAAACCATCTCAGCATACAGATCATCGCCATCATCCGCTCTTCACCATTCAAAATGTCATGATTATCCCATTGTCAATACCCCATTGTAGGGATATTAGTACACGGCTCAATTATGTTTAGTGAGCTATCCCTGTATTGAGTGAGGGAGTGATTTTTCGGATAGGCAAGTATATCATATCAAAAGTAAAGAAATAACTAAGGAAGCCTATCTAGCAGAACTTGACATCTTTGTCTAGCTCGGATCACATGAAACTAGTAGTCTACCTTGGTTACTTCTCAGGATTTGTGCAACATTGATGACCTAAACACTAGCTATGCAGGCTGCCACCAGCTTGTGTCTAGTGACTACAGGAGTCATTACTGAATCCCATATAGATCCTGGTATGCAGCTCAGCCTGCTTACCTTATAGCATTTGGCCCTGTGATTGCTACAGTGCTCCGGTTAGTCATAGCCCCTCTATAATGTCTCATGTTCACTACTAGATGCCATTTCGGATCTAAAATCTTGGCAGTTGTACAAGAAAAGAAAAGGTTATAAGCCACTATCCTCTTGAATTTCAGAATGTACCCTACAGGTTCATTTAACATATTTCAGATAGATGAGACGGTATGCTAGTTGTGTCTTACATTCACTCCAGCCAAAAGTATCGGTGCCTGCACAAGGAATAGAAGATTAATAACACCTGGCCACTTTGGTTTCACAAAATTTACCTCTTAGACCAGCTTGTTGGATGGCGTTTGGTAAAGTCAATCAAGAGCAGGTTCTGATTTAATGTTACAACCCTGCGCCAAGTTCCTCCAGTGTAGAATTCAAAGTTGTTAGAAATTTTTACAGTTTAGGACTGAACCTGCTATCCACTAACAGCAGTTTCAGCAACCTACTGTTAGTTTGACACTTCCTCCGGGTATAGCATTCTGCTCATTCATCACTTGGATATTTTCTCCTACACCCCAAGTACCCTATGTATCTTTCTGCTCTGTAACAACATTTTGTTAGCAAGCTTTCAAACAAATTTCATACAACAATCAGGATTACAAAGCCAATCAGTTAGAGAATAGGGAAATTTGTGCATTCTATTAGCTTTAATCCACAACCATGTTTTCTTTTGAATGTTTTGTATCATCTAAGGTATCTCAATATTCTTTGATGAAAAGTGTACACATCCTTACATAAATTGATCAGATTTGTGCTAGCCATATCGATTCCAAGCAGCTAGATTAATCTCATTTGGTTTACCATTAATGAAGGTTTCCAGTGTAAGAATCTGAGTTTCCCTGAATCCTTGTGTAGTGTGGCCCGTACTTTCAATCCAGCTTTTCAGCTTCTTCCATATCTGCAGAGAAAAAGAAAAGTTAGTGAATAGATGTGCAGTATCTTCAGTTTCAGTTTTGCATAAGGTGCAGGATACTTCAATGGTTTCAGGAATAACATGTCTCTCTCGTAACATTCTTTTCACAGGTATTGCATTTTGAAGCATCTGCCAGCAGAAAATCATGATCTTCTTTGGTGTGATGCCATTCCAAAAAGTTTTCAGTATAGAGGCTTCTGCTTTTGAGTAAGGGCAGGGAATATTTGCCACTATCCTTGAGTATGCAATTTTGACAGTGTAGCTTCCATCCATGCCCCCCTCAAAAATATATCTATCTCTACTAAATGCTTGTGGAATGTTTTCCTACAAAAGACATTAGTGCATTTAAGTTTTGTAATTCATGATCTCTCAGTTCTCTTCTCCAAGTACAGTTCTAATGCCATATATTATTAAGCCAATACCCCATCTCTGATATGTAGGCCTATTTAGATTCCGTCATTCTGTAGAGCCGTGAATTGTGTCTGCTAATGTTATGTCTTGACACATTTGTCCTGCCAGAATCTGATGCCAGTTCCTTCTCCCAGACTTATATTTGTGATCTGATTAAACCAAGTTGTTATTGTTATCTCCTGCATAGATTTCCACCACTCTGAAGCATATATTTGACCTCTGGCCCTGAGAGGTTCACGGCCAACCACTGATTGTCGAAGTGCAGCATAGACCCCTACTTCCAGTACTCCATTCTGAGTGTATTTAGAATTTATGAGATCCATTGCTAAGCTTGGTTCATCGTTTATGATTCTAGCCACCCATTTTCCTAGCATAGCATCATTAAAAACTTTAAGATTCCTTACTCCCATATCACCATTTTCCCTCGCAGTAGTTACCTTGTCCCAAGATATCCAACATGGTTTTGAATATAAGAGCCTTCTGCTTCAGCTTTCTGATCTCATTAATAGTCTATGAAGCTATCAGCACCCCATCAAGGAGTTTCCTCCCATTCATGAAAGCCATTTGTGTTGGGGAGATGATTTCTCTCATCACAAGGGCTAGCCTATTAGCCAATACTTTTGCAATGGTTTTAGGCACAACACCAATCAAGATAATAGGTCTATAATCATGAACATACTTTGGATAATCTGTTTTAGCCAGCATAACCATTTGTGCTGCATTAGTTCCTTTAGCTAGTTTGCTATTTCTGTATAACTCTTTGAGCAGATGGCAAATGTCTGGCCCCATCATAGCAACAAAATGCTTAGTGAATGGAAGTTTAGACCGTCTGGTCCAGGTGTTTTGTGGTTACCACAATTAAAAATAGCTTTCATCACCTCCTCATCAGCAAATGGTGTTAATAGCCACCTCTGAGTCAAAGCACTAAGCTGCTGAAATGTCATATTTGTTATCTTTGGTCTTGTCCAACTTGCTTCTGAGTATCTTTCTTCAAAGTGAGAATTGAAACATTTTTTTACTAGCTCTGGATCCTCCAGCCATATATTTATGTCCCAAACACCCTTGATGTGATTCCTCCTCCTGTTACGGTTGATGCAGTTATGAAAATAAGCCGAATTTGAAATCCCCTTGCTGGATCCAAGAGATTCTGGCTTTTTGGTAGGATGTGTTATCCATCATCTTGGTCATTTTTTCCAACTCATTTCTAAGGTTCAAAATAGTCCCAGACACCCTTGCTGATGCTAGATTCAGCAAATTTTGCTTAGCTTCAGACTCCATATTTGCAAATCTTGTAAGATCGTTTAGCTGCTAGATTTGTTCTTTCAGCACAATTCCATTCTTTGATGACTAATCTAAGCCCCTAAATTTTTCTTTTAACCTTGTAACTAGCATATCCCTTAACCTAAGTACTGTTCCAGATTCTTTCAATCATACTTGTGTAGGTGTTGTCCTTTAACCAATAGTCCAGCACCTTCATTGGTTTATGCCCCCAGTCTTGCACATTGTAACATAAGCTAACAAGGCAATGATCAGAATCATCCCTCATTAACCCAGATTGGATCTAGTTCAGATCATTTCCTAACCACAATTCATTGACAAGAAATCTGTCTACCCCACTCGTGGTTTTAAGAGATTTTATATGCCAGGTAAACCTCCTCCTTTTCATTCTGAGATCCAGTAGATTTAAATCATGCACAAATTCATTAAATGCCTTTATCTCCTGAGTGTTCATATCCTGATACACCTTTTCTTTCCCATGCATTGAGTATAGCATTTAAGTCTCCCATGAGACATCATTTATGATTTTCATTTCCTGTGTGCATATTCTTGATTTCTTGCCACTGAATTAGTTTAGATGGTAGATCATGTGATCCGTATATATTCAGCACGTAGGTAGTGTTGTTGTCCAAGGACCAAGTACCAGCTATACACAGCATACCTTGTGTTGAGACCACCACCTGCTTATTGAATTTATGTTTGTTCCAAATACACAGAAGACCTCCAGATTGCCCTTGAGATCCTTGATACATCCAGTCAAACTCAGTGTCCAACCACAAGTATTCAACCAATTTTCTGTCAATGCAACCCATTTTTGTTTCTTGAAAGCTAAAAAATCAAGTTTTTCATCAATAATAAGCTTTTTAACTCTCTTCTTCCTTCCTGTGCTACATAAGCCTCTTACATTATAGGTTATTATCTTCATAGGGAAAACCACTCATCTCCTTTCTGTCCACTCCCAGAAGTAGTTGGCTTTTTTGAATTTGGAATTTGATTCTTTAACTGTATCAGCCTCTTGTGTGTTTCCTCTGGTGCAAGTCTAGGTTTTATCCCACTTCCATTATGATATCATCCCCAACACTTAACTGTTCCAGAACTGGATCTGTAGGCTCTGGATTTTGTGACTTGGCTGGCATCAAAGTTCCTATCCACTCATCTAAGATTACTTGTTCGTTTTCTTTTACCAGATCCATTATTTTGTGGGTCTAGCTCCTTTTTTTGGTCCTCCACCTTGGATTTTCTTGGCAGGTATTCTTGTTTGGTTAGGGGTACTAGCCAAGGCTGTCTGGCATTGAGCTTTTTCTGGCAGAACTGGAAACTCTCTATTATATGTATCTGCTGGCCGTTGTGCTACATTTTGAGTTTGTGACATCTTCAGACTAGTTTCCTCAGTATTTACTTCATTAGTTATTCCTTGTTGATCCTCTATAAGTATCTCCGGTATATCATAGACTATTTCAGCTACCACCTCTTGCTGTGAGTTTATACTCACTCGACTGAGTTTAGGTACATCTGACTCAGCTAGTTGTGCCTCTCTGTTGATCAGAATTGTTTCCATTATGTCATGTCCTTCATCTGATTTATGAGGGGATCCAATCTGTGCCTCAATACTATGTATAGACTCATACAAATTAGTTTGCCTTGGATGCCTCAGTATGACTTAAATTACAATTAGCTCTGAAAATGGCTGGTTATCTGAATGTCTGCCAGACTTTTTGTTGCCTCATACAAATTAGTTTGCCTAGGATGCGCACCCTTTACTCGGATAAGTACCAATAATTCAGGAAATCTGTCCATATCAGATGACAACTAGTACTGGATATTTTTGTCTTCCAGATTATCCAATATAAAAGACTCCCGTCTATTCTCTAATTGTACTATATCTTATCCTCTTTTTCTTTCCTTAGGGGGACTTTGTGCTAGTCTATCCTGAGGAAGAGTGCCACCCACATCTTGGAGCTGAGTTATGTCTTGAATTAGGCTCATTTTTTCAGAATCTTGGGATGAACTACCCCCAGTACATTTAGTGAACTCACTATCGGAATCAGAAACATCATCTTCAGTTATTGCACCATATTTGAAACGTTCAGGCTCTAACACTATTATACGTAACTGATAACTTTTACCATTTATTATCATATTCATTTTTTGTTGAATAGTGCTATCCCAATCAATCTGGATAAGTACTTGAGCAGCTTCTAGGAACCGGTGAGATGATGTACATTCATCAATTTTCAAGCACTTTCCCATTGCTCCCCCAATTTTTTTTCTAGAATTTCCTTGTTCCAGTACTGAATTGGCAGTTCATATATTTTTATCCACACATGCATGGGAGATATGTTCTGTTCATCCTGCTCCTTCTGCCAAGGCACAATTTCGGATAGCCAACTATTAAGTCATACTGAGTCATGCCAGATCAGTACTTCAAGATCTTGCTCCTCTTCTTCCCACAACAAAATTTTGACTGTAGTTAGGATGCTAACTGTGATATTCAAATAACCAGCCATTTTCATAGCTAATTGTAATTTAAACCAGTCCATACTCGGTAACAATGTACCAATATAGCCTTTTTTAGCCAAACAGAGGATTCCTCTATTGTGGCCCGAATGGATTTAATAAGGTACTGCTTTCCCTGATCACCCGTGGTGAAATTTTTTCTTTTGTTGTCACTACTTGAAGCTCCTGCATGATTTGTCCAAGGCCTCACCAAATTGGGGATAGCTTCGAGTTTTGATTTCATAGATGGCAGCTTGTTGGGAACAGATTTTTGACCACCTGCCTTTGGATATTTTGCAATATTAACTCGCAGGCGATATGAACCTATCCATATATTGTTCAAGCGATATAGCATAGCATCAACATCCCCTGCATATCTCCAAAAACAACAAAACCAAAAGGTTGGCCATCGTTGTTCATTTTGTGAGATATCTTTAGCTCTTGAACTTTTTCCTATTTATTAAGTAAGTTCCTCAATCTTTCCTCGTCACAAGATTCAGGGAAATTTGTAACAAAGTATGCTAGTTTCGTGCCATAACTGATGAGCTGAGTTGTAGCCTATGGTTTGGCTGGGTCATCCGACTTCCTAGACGGTCATGAACAAAAATAGGGTTCTGAATGACTGCATCAGCATAAGGCAAGCCTTCCCTTTTTCGTCGTGCCGGGAGTAGGGGCATTATCCCAGGTCTTATGGCTGTACGTTGTAGCCTTTTCAGCTGGCAAGAAGGAATTGTCCACATGTTTCAGGTTATCAGGCCGTGAAGGTTCACTATGCAATACCGAAAGTTCCTAAATTCTGGTAAAGTACTAGATACGAGCTTAAAGGCCTGAGTGGTTGGTGAAAATGCTCACAAAGGTTCTAGGATGTTGAAGATGTAAGGGGAGAGAAATAGGTATATGGATAACCTCCCCGGGTGCGTGAGGCAACACCGGGGAGAGGGGGCAGTAGAAGACTCAGGGGACTATTTTCCAGCTAACCGCATGAATAGTCTCAATGAAGGAGATGATGAATATTAGGCGAACTTACTGTTCACCAACGTCGCTCATCGGGGAAAAAAAATCATGAATAGTGATATGTTTATATTTGATTCATCAAAGACGACATGCATCGTGAACAAGCTTGATGTGTAAAGAAGGGAGTACGGTCTGTTGAGTGAGTTTTTAAGTCAGAGTGTCACCGCAATTGACCTGAGATGCACACCCATATGGTAGAAAGTCCCGAACTTTGGAAGGAGCTAGTCAAGGTTAGAGTGTTGATATGTTTTTTTTCTTACCCTGATGATTGTCACCTAATCCAGGCTTGTTCACGGTGCAGGTGAACAATAGATTTTCTAGTCTTAAGGGGAAAAACTTTTCCTTCTATGATGAATGGTGTGAAATCTTAGGCAAGTACTCGGCTCAAGGATCACAATGCGCAGACTTTTCTTCGTCTGCAAAGGATTTGGATATGATGGAAACCTAAGTATCAAATGATGAGACAGAAGGAGGAGGAGGCACTTCCAAAGAGAAAGAGACCAATCCATCTAAAAAAATGGCAACCTCAAAGTCTTCAACTATTGAACCTAGTGGCAACAACATCAAAAATAGAAATATAGTCACCGCCAGTCAAAGCAATTTCTACAGAAAAGTCGGTTAGACCTTTGTGGAAGCTGAACAGAGCAACCAAATTGTTTGAGACACAAGAATATCACTACAAGCCCGATGACAAGAAGACATCTGTGATTTTTGAGAATTTGGAGGAGGTTGAAAACCTCAACTTTGAGAGGAAAGTGGATATGGTAGATTGCCGAATATTACACCAAGTAATTCGCAATCTGGAAGAGTAAGGGCGTGAAGTAAATGAGGATTTGATGAGGTTCTTCTTCAAGGGGAAGTGTGTGACTACAGGTTGGACAAGTGGTGTTAGTGTTGTTGTTGGTTTGGTTTAGTTTTGCTGAATTCAGGTTTGTTTTTTATTAAACTCTGGTTTGTTTGTTTTGAACTCTGGTTTGGTTTATGAACAATCTTGATGTTATTATCCACTCGGCTATGCTTGAGGGAAACAAAGTTGAATGCACAGTCGATGAACGATGTGAGTTTATTTTGAAGACAACAGTTGTTGGACTTATGCCCATCCCTATTGTATTTGTAGTTTTTTTAGGGTAATCTGTGAAAAATTCTTGGACCTAATGTGAAAAAGTTGCCAAAGTAAATATTGTTTGTTAAGATTTTAGCATTACAATACAACCAACAATGAGAAAACACTTCAACAACATCAGCACATCTTGTTTATCCACAAATCCAAGGCATGGAGTAGTCATCTAACATATAACAACCACGATATCAATATTGCATTAAGAAGAAAACCAGAATGATAGCATAATGCTTATGAGGCCTTATATTGCTGCATTTGGAACATGGCTTGAAAAACTCATGTGGAAAAGTTGAGAAATTCTTCATTGGCATTCTACTCTGAATCATTGTAATCGATTATGCCATCATTTTCAAGTTTCGATAACTTAGCATCAATAATGTAGACATAGTGCACCGAGCAATATTTTCATCACAATGCAGACATAGTGCATCATGGAATATAGCATCAATAATGCAGACAAGGAACATAGTATCATTTTCATCGTTCATAGCATCATATTCAGGTTCCCAGTTAACTGCACCGAGCAATAATGCAGACACACACTCGAAGATCATTACATATTCCCTCTGCTGCAAACGCAAGTTGTACAAACTGATTTCTTAAACCAAATAAACATGCAGTATCAAACCAAACCAAATCGCGGTATCTTAAACCAAACAAAAATGCAGAAAAGAAGATTCAACAAACAAACTAAACACAAAACATTATGTTCGAAAACCGTTGACAGATCCATATAACAAAACACATATTCATATTTGTCAAAAAATGTAGCACCGTTAGCAAAATACACATATTTTGTCCAAACACCAACAAACTAAATACAAATGTGCGAAAACTACAAACTACATCAGGGATCTTCGTCATCCTTATCCCAGTCTTCAAATCCAGATACAGTTGGAGAACCCCAACCCATAGACAGACGGACATCACGAAGTGCGGTATGCATTCACTCATACCTAATGGTTCCACTCGGAGAGGCATCTGATGTGGGACGACTAGAGAATTTCACAAGTGATAGATTGGAGCAACATGAATAAGTCTCATTGCACATGATGAATATGAGTAAAAAGTGGAAGATAGTCTGGCAGACATTCAAATCCCAAATTGTGCTTCAGATCATACAACTGGGTGGAAGCAATAATCACATGTCTAATATGCTATAAGGTAGCAGGACAAGCTGTTTGATAAATTGGCAGTGATGATCCCTATAGTTATATTGGAATCAGATGGCAGCCTGCATAGCTGACTATTAACTGATCAATGCTGTAGTGATCCAAATAAGCTCAACTTAGATGGGACATTGCAGCAATCACATGACTTTGATGCTATAAGGTGAGCTGGTTGAATAAAGTTATAACTCTTGTAGCTACCGGATTCGCTGATGACAGTATGCATAGCTGAGAGTCAGCTGATCAATGTTGCATTGACCCAATGAAGCAATGAAGCGATGAAGTGGACTAGAAAAGCAGACAAAAGAAAATGAAGAGCCAGATGATAGAGTCATGGGTGGTTGGGGTCCTCTGGATATATGTAGTATTTTATTTTCTTTCTACTTGTACATACTTCTTTTTGTGATTTAATGAAAATTTGACTTATCTAAAAAATACATATCAAGGAAAAGCTTTGGGAAACTCCACCAACTCAACATCGTCACTGTCATCATCTTCATCAACATTGTGTATCCATCCATAACATAGGCATTTTTTTATATGAACCTCAGCAACAAATGTGATAAAACTCAATACATATAAAGAGGTGGGAACCAAGATAAAAAATTAGTTTCTTGAGCCTTGACCTGTCACCTATAATGAGGTGGGAATCAAGAACTACGAGTTTTGTAGCAATGCCACACAAGAAACCCTAAAGAGAACTTGTCTCAACCAAGAATCAGTTGATAAGTTCCAGTTTTAAGAACGCTACAAGACAAAGCTTGATAAGGTTGATTCATGAAAATAAGGAGAACAAAAATTGTCTAGCTAGGGTTTGAACATGCCCTATTTATAGACTAGGAAAAGCTTAATCATCAACTAGCTTGTAGGAAACCTTCAACATTCCCTTATAATGATGGTCAAGTCTTGAGAGACCTTCCATTATACCTTCATAAATTCCTCTCTTGACCTTTCCCTTCCATGTGTCTAGTCCCTTGACCTAGACTTGAACATGGCTTTCAACCTTCATGTACTAAATATGGATGTTTACCGAACTTTTATCCAAGAGTTGGCATGTTTTTGGACTTGACCTCACGACCTTTCATGTCCATGCATGTGTTCACACACTCCACATGTAGATATGACATGGACTAGGCTTGGATGAATGCTTGGGCCTATCTTTCCCATTTTAGCGTCGGCCCATTGCATTTGTATTTTTCATTGAGTGTTTCTTTGAATCTTTTGGCTCTTAGCCTCGTCATTGGCCCACTTGAGAATGATAATGGGTCTTGTGCAGCTACGGATCCTTGGGTTGTATTTTTTTTTGTTAAGCCAAATTTCATTAAATAAAATAAAGTATTTACAAATAAAGAAAGTACATGTTCCAAGATCTA
>JAOWBN010205049.1:0-14415 GCA_028565015.1 Pinguicula moranensis | reverse complement strand
GCTGATTTGGCTTAACAGCCCAGTAAAGATCCGATACCATGTTAAATTTAGTAGACCCGACCCAACAGTAAACGGGCATGGACCCAACCTTACAGTAAACGGGCATGGGCCCTGGGTGCGAATACGCATATGGACCAACTTACAGTTGATTGTGGGTTACTTTCATAAAAATCTTAGTACCAAGGTGATTGATTGTAAGTCCACAATCTCTTATAAGTTGATTAATATTCTTGTACATAACCCATGTGGGATATGTATTCTAACACACTGCTCCAGGTTTTGTTGATTGAAGATGGCACACAAAATATGCAAGCTGATGGATCAACCTTGAAACAGAGGCTGAAGAAGTCGACGATTATTTCTGCTGTGAATAGTCCTATTGAAATTGGCCACGTGGACGCACCAGCATGTTTCGATCCACCTTGAAGCATGGACGGATGAGATTAGTTCATTTGTTTCTTTTGTTAAGCGATTGGTGAGTTTGTGAGTGTAAATACGTTTCTTCTTTTCATTTGTATAAGAGGGAAAATTCTGTGAGAAAGATTGTAAGCAAGATAAAGAGAAATAAACGATGAAGGAAAGTTTCTTCCCCAAAATCCTCTGTTCCTGTTGACTTGACTTTTAGCTCACAAGTTTGCATTGATTCCAAGTTTATTTTACACCAAATCCGAAGATTTCAAAGTTCTAAATGGTATCAGAGCGATGGGTTGTTGATCCGTGAGTTGCAATTTTGGAATTGAACTAGAGAAATCACAATGGCGTTGACAAAACTTGAGAAAGAACGACAGCTACTTGAGGTAAAGCGAAAGCAGAGGCTGGAAGAGTTTGTAGATGAACAAATGCAAGTTCATGGTTTTGACAGTCCAAATATGAAGCTGGTGTCAATTTCACTAAATGAATCAAATTTCTTGATTGGAAAGAGCGCGATAGTTTTGGCGCTCGAGGCTAAGCTTAAGATTGTATTCATAGATGTTTTTTCTGCTATGCCGAATGAAGACTCAATGTTGTATGCGAAGTGGAAGAGAGATAAAAGTCTTGTTTGCTCATGGATACGAGGAGCTATGGAACCAGACCTGATGAAGACTTACGTATTTGTGACAGACGCTAGAAAATTATGGTTGAGTTTGGAAAAAAGGTTAGGCACTACTAACCTCCCTCACTCTTTTGAATTAAAGAGAAGTGTGGCAGTCCTGAGGCAAAACAATGCTAGTATTTCTGAGTTCTTTGGAAAGCTAAAAACCATTTGGGATCAATATGAGCAATTAAAGCCCTTGCCACATGTTGATGGAGAAGTTGGAGAGATTTTGATGAAGAGAGAAAATGAATATAGGGTCATGGAATTTTTTATGGGACTGAATGAGACCTATGAGGCTGACAGAGGACATATTATACGATGTGATCCATTGCCTGACATTGATAAAGTTTACAACATCCTCATAACTGTAGAACAACATAAACAGGTTAGCAACAACATAGCTGTTGTGCAAGATGGACTTAATGCAGCAATGTTGGTGAAGAATAGTGCTTGGAGAAAGGACCCAAGTTCAGGGCAGAAAGTGAAAAGAGCATGCTGAAATGGAGTCATTGTACGAGATCCGGACACACTATAAATGAATGTTTTAAGATAAAGGGGTATCCAGAAGGTTGGGTTCATAGAAGAGGAGACAAGAGCAGTCTCAAATGCACTCAATGTGGAAGAGCAAGTCATGTAATTGATGAATGTTACAAACTTAAAGGATATCCACAGGGGGGATATGATCAGAGAGGTAAAGGGAAGCATAACTATTTAGCAAATCAGGTTGATGCAGCTGATTAAGAAAAAGTTGGGTACACTCCACTTGACATGAGTAAAGATGACTTCACAAACTTGTATGAGGTGATAGGAAATATGCAAAAAGTGCTGCACAGGGTATCAAAAGGTAAAGGAGAGGTTGAACAGGGTGATAAATCGATGATAAATATGGCCCATTTTGTTGATTTTTTAGGTACCAATATCTTTCAATCACTTTCATCTTGCGAAAATGCTGAAATATTTGAGAATGAATGAATAGTGGACACGGGGGCAACAAACCATATGTGTATCAACCAAAAATTACTGTCTAATGCTTGTAGTTTCTCTTTAATGACACCAGTGTGGTTGCCTGATGGGAGTGTGCAGCCTGTGCGGTGTAGTGGAGATGTTGCTTTAGCAGGAGATCTAACATTGAAGTCTTGTATTTATATACCAAGTTTCAAGTATAATTTGCCGTCAGTTAGGAACGCCTCATTACAGTCAGTTTTTTTTTTCCAGTTCCTTCCTAACAAGTGCATTGTGCAGGACCTTAAGACTCACCGTATCCTTGCTGTAGGAGATGTGAGAAAGGAATTGTACATCTTAAACAAATCTTCATTTGGTACAGAGGCAGTGAAAGGAGGACAAGACACTCTTAGTGCATACCTGCTCTATACAAACACAAGGTTGATCCGATCTGCAGAACAAATTATCATGGCTGAAGTGTGTGCTATTGTAGACTGCAAGTTGCTGCATAATAGACTTGGGCATCCATCTTTTGATGTAATGAAATGTTTGAACACATCAGATGATATCCCTGTTGTGAAGAATGTTGACAATATATGTGAAGTGTGTCCTTTATCCAAACAATCTCGTTTGAAATTTGATGATAGTTTGAGCAGATCTAATTCCATTTTTGACCTAATACATATGGGGGCCATATAAACTTCCTTCTTTGAGTAGCTGCCAGTATCTTTTGACAATAGTGGATGACTGCAGTAGGTGTACCAGGACATATCTTTTCAGGAGCAAGGATGAGGTTCCACAACTAGTTGAAATGTTTATACTAATGGTTAAAACGCAGTATGAGAAGACAGTGAAAGTGATAAGATCTGACAATGGTAGTATATTTTTCAACAGAAAATGCAGTACAATTTTCCATGTCAATGGAATTATACATCAACGGACTGCTGCTCTTCCATACACGCCGCAACAAAATGGTGTGGTGGAGCGCAAGCATAGAACATTATTGCAGGTTGCTAGATCACTGCTCTTCCAAGCTCACCTTCCCAAAACTTTTTGGGGAGAGGATCTGCTGACTGCTACGTATCTAGTGAATCGTTGGCCGAGTAGGATCTTGAACTGGGATTCACCAGTTATTGTTTTGACCCAACAAAGGCCCAACCTCAAACATCTTAGAGTTTTTGGATGCATTTGCTTCATAGTGGATGTTAAACCAGGAAGGACAAACTGGATCCGAGAGCCTTAAAATGCATTTTTGTTGGTTATCCTCCTTGACAAAAGGGTTACAAGGTATTCGTGCCTGCACTAAATAAAGTGGTGATTTTTGGGGATGTCAAGTTTCATGAATCTGTTTTCAACTTTAAGCATGATGATCATGAGTTGATGACTGAACAACAGAATACACAGACTCCCTATGATGATGATGAATTAGGAACTGAGGTTCCTATGAACAGATTTCCAGCGGCCGCTGCTGATGTTTCACCGCAGCATGTTGACACAACCAGTTCAAAAGTGTTTCCCCCCTCCACCACTAATGCCCTTGATGCTGATAATAACATTTCCATATCTCTTACTAACCCCACGGATGATAATGGAGGGCAGCCACAACTGAGAAGAAGTAACAGAATAGTGACTGCACCTGTTTGGATGAAAGACTTCCATGTATCCTTGAATCATGATGACACTACTCAAAACTTGTTGCTCGCACCTGCAGATCACTCTTGCCTGTTTACAAACCGCTACCGTGAATTCACTGCCAACTTATCCACTGTGAAAGAACAAAAAACCTACAATCAAGCAAAAGCTGATGCAAAATGGGGACTTGCTATGCAGCAAGAGTTGATGGCAATAGAAAGAAATAATACATGGGAGCTTACACAACTACCTGAAGGGAAGAAAGCCATTAGTTCCAAGTGGATTTACCGAGTGAAATGCAATCCATATGGAACAATGGATCAATACAAAGCACGCCTAGTCGCTAAAGGATATAATCAAGTGGAAGGTGAAGACTTTTCTTAGATTTTTAGTCCTGTAGCAAAGGTTATAACCGTGCGTATTATGTTTGCACTTGCAGCAGCTCAGTGTTGGCAAATATATCAGTTGGATGTGAATAACGCTTTCCTTCATAAACGTTAGATGAGGAGGCCTATCACCATCCTCCTCTTGGTTATGAGAAAGCTAAAAAGGGGGAGGCATGCATGCTACTTAAATCACTCTATGGACTGAAACGAGCATCTAGACAATGGAACATCGAGTTTACCTACAAACTAAGTGCCTATGGATTCCAACAATCATATCATGACCCTTGTTTCTTCTCTTTTTCCTCGGGTGGGGATCACATTTTTTCGTTAGTATATGTGGATGATGTATTGATGACAGGTACGTTAGTGAATGAAATGTGTCGTGTAAAGTCTTATTTAGATGAAGCTTTTACCTTTAAGGATCTTGGAGAATCCAAATATTTCCTCGGCATGGAAATAGCAAGATCCAAGCAAGGCCTCTATGTAAGCCAAAGGAAGTACACTCGAGACCTTCTGATGGATTCTAGCCATTTGCATTGTAAACCTGCTGCCACGCCGTTGCCTTCAGATTTGAGATTTGAAGCTGTAAGTGCAGATACATATACTCTCTATCACAATCCAGAAAAGTACCGCATACTTGTAGGCCGCTTGCTCTATCTAAACTACACCCGGCCGGACATTACCTACTCGGTACAACAGCTTAGTCAATTTGTGAATGCTCCTCACAACTCGCATTGGAATACTGCTTTACACCTTCTGAGGTATCTAGTTGGCCATACAAACACTGGACTCTTTTATTCCAGCGTCTACTCATCCAGATCATGGCCTACAGACTGGGGAAGTTGTAGGTCTATACGACATTCACTTTCTGGATTTTGCATCTTTCTGAGAGGAAGTCTCATCTCCTGGAAAACGAAGAAGCCAGCTACCATTGTCTGCTCATCTGCTGAAGATGAATACCATGCCATGGCTGCATAGTCCGAGAACTCCAATGGATTCTATACATGCTCCTGGACTTTGGAATTAGTCCAACACTGCCGGTACCTTTCTTTTATGATAATAAGGCTGCGGTGGAAATCACTACAAATCCGATCTTTCATGAGCGTACGAAGCATATAGAGATTGATTGTCATATTGTTGGGATCAGTATAAGGAAGGACTCATTCTTCCTCAGCATATTGCATCTAACCTTCAGCTTGTGGATATTTTCACAAAGCCTCTTTCTGCAGCTGTTTTTTGGTTCCTTCTGTCCAAGATGAGCTTATGGAATGCTTATCTTGAAGGGGGTGTTGCGCAATCAGAATCACATACTAGCACTGCTCCAGGTCTCGTTGATTGAAGATGGCACACAAAATATGCAAGCTGATGGACTAGCCTTGAAACAGAGCCTGTATTTCTGCTGTAAATACTGCTATTGAAATTGGCCACGTGGACGCACCGGCATGTTTCGATCCACCTTGAAGCATGGACAGATGAGATTAGTTCATTTGTTTCTTTTGTTAAGCGATTGGCAAGTTTGTAAGTGTAAATACGTTTCTTCTTTTCATTTGTATAAGAGGGAAAATTCTGTGAGAAAGATTGTATGCAAGATAGAGAGAAATAAACGATGAAGAAAACTTCCTAGAGGCTAAACATACGCAGGAAGATTGTATGCAAGATAGAAAGATTTCACAGTTCTAAAACCTCACACTAGGAGACTTCCTGCGCCCCCATCTCTGTGTTGTAATGTTACTTCCTAGAGGCTAAACATACTCCAAAACTTGGATAACATACAATCTATGTTATGTTCGTTGCAAAAAAAATATTTTTAACTTTTGACCACACTACTTGATTGGATCAACAAATCTCCTATTGGTAGACATATGAGCATTTTCAACCGAAAATCGGGTAATCGTCGATTTTTGGACCAACTAAAATAGGAGGGTTTTAGAACTGAAGGTTTCAAAAATCGGAGATTAACAAAACCAAAAATAAAAAATGAAATCAGGAGGTTTCAATTGGTTGGAATTATTTTTTTCTAAATAAATTCCTTTTTTGGCCGGTCAAACCGTTTCCGCTAGTTTGAACGCCATTTTTTCAGCGAGACTCCTGCAAGAATCTTGCCAAAATCATAATTCAATTTTTTTTAAAAATGTTTTTAGGTTTGAAAAGTTATAAAATTTAAAAACTTAAAACTTATAAAACTTATAAACTTTAAAAAAAATATATAACTTGAACTTATAAAAACTTTTATAACTTTTCAAATTATATAACTTGTAATACTTATAAACTTAAAAAGTTATAAACTTATAAACTTTTTTGACTTATAATTATAAAACTTGAGAACTTGTATAACTTATAACTATATAATTTATCAACTTAATTTTTTTTTAAATAAACTTGAATAACTTATATAAAAATAAAGTTTGTATAAGGTTATATGTTATAGATTATATAAAGTTAATCAGTTTTATAAATTATTAAATTTTAAAAAGTCATACAAGTTTTTAGGTTTTAGGTACTGTCCTTTGCAAATGGAGTTCGAAGAGTCATTATTGACAATTCTTTTAGCTTTGTGCTAATAATGGACTAGAGCAAAATGACTATTAAATTCCAGTGTTTCTATTTAGTGAAATTGTTGGAACTCAATACATAAAATGATACAATGCATATTAGGTTGCAACGGAAATGGTCTCTTTGTATAATTAAAAGGGTAATACCGCGTACATCTGTCCCCCCAGACCTCAACTTAGTTGGGAACATACTGGATATGTTGAGGATATGGACAAGTTTTTAGGTTTATAATTTATAAAAGTTTGTAAGTTATTTAGGTTTATAAGTTTTAAACTTGTACAACTTATAAAATTTAAATTATATAATATATAAATTTTATATAAGTTTAGATAATACAAGTTTTTATAAAGTTCATATAACTTATAAGTTACATAATAAGTTTATAAATTATACAAGTTTATAAGTTTATAAATTATACAAGTTTATAAGTTTATAAATTATACAAGTTTATAAATTTATAAATTATACAAGTTTATAAATTTATAAATTATACAATTTTTTTTTTGTAAGCCAAATTTCGTATAAATGAAAAAAATATTTACATGGAAGCTAGGAAAACAAAAGAAAAAATACAGGCCCGAGACTAGAACTCCTTTGAGCAATTGACCTGTAGGGATGAAATGTGATTTGTTCATGATCTGTAAAACTCTAAACCTTCCGACATACCCTCCAGTATACATAAGGGTGATCTGGTACATAACTTCCCTAACCTCATGAATGCACAAGAATCTCCGCATTCAGTTCATCGCAATCATCCGCTCTTCACCAAATAGATTATCATGGCTATCAACTTATCGATACCCTTTTTTTTATAGGAATATCGATATATAACTTCTTCCTGTTTGGTGAATTATTCATGTAATGTATAGAGGATATGTCGGTCGGGCTATGTAATACAGATTACTAACAAGGAAATTACCAAACTTCTTTCTCATACAAATCCATGAACTCTGAATGTATGTTGTTACTAGTCTTGGTGCATAGCCTCTCTTGCATCAAGGTCTCTATAGGCCTCTGAAAGGCCTCTTTGATTGACTGGCCTCTCTTGCATAGCCGAGTCATTGAAACAGAAGATCCCTTATGTGGACTCCATTGGATTAACAATTTCAATCTATAAGGGTCTAAAACCTTGGAAGGTGCATTTCTTTGGACTTGCTCTAAAACCTTATGTGGACTCCATTGGACTAGTCTCGGTGCATAGCCTCTCTTGCATCAGGGCAGCCTTCTACTGAAGGTTATACCTTCAAGCTCTAAAACCTCAAAAATGGGAACACCGTCTATGGACTTGCTAAAAGACTTGCATCCAAGTCCACTATTTTATGCACAATACAATCAGTTGATGCAGGCAATTCCACAAGACATCGACTGATGCATCCTTCATCGAAGTAATGTAGACTTCTTTCTGCTATACTAGAGTACATATTGTAGTCTACACACACAGTGATAGCTTTCTTTGGCCCATAACTTTGCTGGGAATACATGACTTGATAACCATTCCTTTTCACATTGGTGAAAGTAGCAGTAAACACAGGGAACCTTTTTCTATCCAATGTACCTAACCTGCATTGAATTGAAATAATAGTGTAGTCAAATGCACAAGGTCAATTTTTCGAGGGTAAGGAAAGGATAACTCCCTGGTAATCAATTGCCCAGAAGACAAATAGAAGTATGTTTAGAGCTCCTGTCTATGCTGGACCTAACCTGTACCGCAAGGAGTAGTCAAGGTAATCAAAAGCAGCACTAATGAATTTTCACAGGATAAAGAATACTGAGTAATCAAATGAATCTTAGGTAGCTATACATATATTAACCATCATCACGTTGCTGCATGGCTGTTGCTGCAAGTATATATATGCATTACCTTCCCTCCTTACTCATATTGACCCATCACTAAATTCTTCCCGTGGATCATCAAATCTGATGGAGTATTAGCATTGAAGTTGAATACTACTATCCTGGTCATGTTTTGGAGAGAGTTCCATAATTGATTCACCTCTTCACATGATACGAACCCTGTTCCATTTTCCTAAATATGTTCCACATGAACAATTAAAGCATCAAAACAGTAAGGTGATCAATAAGAGGGCCATGTGTTACTTCTGGGGCCATCTGGATAATCCTTGGGGACTAGTCCCTACACCTGACAGTATAAAGTAAGATTTTGTTTTGTGTTTTTATCATCAATCACATTGGAAATGCAAGCTTAATCAGAGAAATGTAAGCAAACCTGAGGATGCAATAACCAATCATTAAAGCTATAGTGAAATGAATGCTTTTTGGCTCTCAACCACAGCCATACATTCCTCTGTATTGAGTGGACAAGCAGATAATTGTTAGGCGGTGCAGAGGTAAAATGAGACATGTTTCTTACCTTCCATAAGGACCATGTCATAGATATCAAAATAGTATTCCATGTGTGAACATTTACACATGGAGGGGCAATTGCAATGTGATCCAGCAGGTTGAGAGTTAGAGATCCCCCATCAGATGTTGGCAAATGAGACAATGATAACCAAGACACAATTTGATGCCTTAGTTGCAAAGCAGTAGGGACACCAGTGAATAGATGATCCGGAGTCTCATCTTGATCATGGCATATAGGACAGGCAATTTCTTGGTTAAATGGTATCACACCTCTGGTCCTTAGGATTTCCTTTGTGGGCACTGCTCTTTGGATTAGTTTCCAAGTAAAATTACTGACTTTTTTTGGGGGGAGTAGCTATTCTAGATAATCTTTGTAAGTGCAAGGTGCGAATCTAGAAATTCATAATTTGTAACCAGTGGAGATGATTTGTATGCCTCCTTAACAGTGTATGTACCCTGCATATTGTGTCTAAAGATGTACCTATCCATAGAGAAAGCTAAAGGTGTAATATCCTGTAAATCACGCAATAAGTTAGACAGATCAGCCTGCTATGAGGTTCTGATTTGCTTTCTCCATCTCCACTTCCAGGTCAAAATACCATTACACCACTCCCCTGCTTTAGCCACTGAGATGTCTCTGCATAATTCATTTCTTAATAGTCTAGGATAAGATTAAGCAATGATCTGATTATTAATCCACTTGTCAGTCCAAAATTTGATAAGCTTTTCATCGCTCATTTGTAGAAGCACATTTTTAGTGAACCAGGCGCTGGACAGATTATCCTTGATACCCTTCATCCATTCAGAGGTGTAGGCCCTGCCACTAGGCCTACCTGATCGAGTATTAACTTCTTGAGAATTCAGAACTCTGATTCCATCTATTGAGAAAGCAGAAACACCATACCTAGACCTCAATATGTCAGTGACTGGAGAAGGAACATAATAGAGGATCAGCATTCCCCATTTGCCCAACAGAGAGGAATTCAAAGAGGATAGGCCCCTGGCCCCTAAGCGTCCATTTATAACATCAGTACTTATTTCATCCCATGATACCCAGCACATTCTTTTCCTGTCAGAGGAGCTGCCTAAAAGAAACTCCTTTGCATTGCAGTCAGCTCTTTGATGATGCTTTTAGGTGCTCCATAGCAGGAGAAATAATGAGTAGGAAGGGCAGCCAGAACATCATTTAATAGAGTAAGTTTTCCACTGGATGAAAGGAATTTATGTTCCCATCTTGTAAGGAACTTTGTGAACTTATCAATGGGAGGCTGCCAAGAGTCATGCTTTCTCATGTTTGCTCCAACTGGAAGCCATAGATAAGTGAAAGGAATTTTAGCAGTTTGGCAGTTCAAATAGGCTGCCATGTCCTCCAAGGTGGAGCTAGGTACATTGACTCCTATGAGTTTACTCTTTTCAAAGTTTATTCAAAGCTCGGATACGAACTCAAAGTTGAGGATAATTTCCTTGAAAGCCACAATAGACTTTCACTTAGCCTGCCCAAAGATTATGGTATCATCAGCATACTGGAGATGAAAAGCATGAAGGCCACCTTTGCCAATACTCAACCCGGAGAAGATGTTCCGGTTAATCGCTCTTTGGATCATGGTACATAAGCGCTCCGCAACAAGAAGGAAAAGAAGAGCAAAGAGAGGGTCACCCTGCCTGATTCCACATGAGGCATAGAACTCTTGAGTAGGGCTCCCGTTCACAAGAATTGAAGAGGAGGCAGATTCCGATAACCCGCATATCCACCATTGCCAATATGGATGAAAATTCATTAGGTTCATGATCTGCAGCAAGTAGTCCCAATTAATTGTATCAAAAGCCTTCTCGAAGTCGACTTTGAAGATGAGAGCCTTCTTCTTTAGCTTCTTGACCTCATCAGTTATCTCATTTGCAACGGCGACTCTATCCATCAGTTTTCTTCCTTGGATGAATGCAATTTTAGAGTTGCTGATCAATCTTGAGATTACCCTACATAATCTGTAAGATAGAACTTTGGAGATAATCTTTGGCATACAACCACTTAGAGAGATTGTCCTGAAGTCCTTGACTTGAAGAGGATTCCAGTATTGGCCAGTAAAGTGATATGAGCGGCATTACTGCCTCTAGCTAGTCTGCTGGATCTGTAAAATTCAAGGAACAACTGTATAAATGATACAAGTTAATAAGTCATACATAATACAAGTTATATGATTTTATAAATTCTATAAGATTTTAAGTTTTATAACTTTTATAATTTTAAAAATTATACAAGTTAAGTTGATCAGTTATATATAATACAAGTTATATAATTTTTAAAAGTTATATAAGTTTTTAAGTTTTATAACTTTTCAAATCCTACAAAAATATAAAACCTTAAACCCTAAATCCTAAAAAACCTAATCCCTAAAAACCCTAAAAAAAATTATAAACTCTGAAAATTCTAAAACTCACAACCAGATAGAGATCGACTGGTATACACTGTGAAAATAACACACATAGTTCTGACAAATTCTATGTGTTTCTCCTTGCAGGGATATGAAAGACTAGCAAAGAATTGGTGCAACAGCTCTCTGAGGCGTATTCTGGCATTCGTATGATGGCCACCTTTGATAAATTACATAGGAAAGGAATATTTATGGCACAACTCCTGGTGTCAGGGTGCGCCTGTCATCATCAATGTTAAGAATCTTTGCGACCTGTGTTCTTCGAATGTAGTAGCACATATAGAATATGACAGAGATTATATGGCTAGCTAGGATACGAGTAAGTGGGTATCAACAATCCAAAACAGCATTACATGCTTCACTTAGGCCTAATCAAGAGAAGAGAATGATATTAAGTATAGAAATCAATCTAGCAGAGTATAGTCTGGGACATCTGGAAAGCAAGAAATAACTACATATTCAAAACATAGCACTTCAGAATAGTTACTTGGATATGGGCAAGCACATTTAATAAATTAGAAGTCGAGATTGGCCTAGTTAATTTGCTAGAAAACCCGCATTGTGTATTCAATTTTCATAGGTCCTTAATCACTACATTATAATGTATTCATTTTTTGGGTTTAGGCCAATATCTCATTAAATGAATTAGTTTTCCTGATAAGAAAAAAGAACATAAATGCTATTTTGTTTGGCTACAACTAGTTAAAGGAATGCAAAAAATAGGGTTGAAAGTAAAGAGAAATGAATATTCTTTTGTCTACCAATAGGTAGACATGGGCAGTTCAGTTGACGATTTTTTGCCGATTGTCGGTTTTTAAAAATGCAAACCTTAACCTAACCTTGAATATCCATTTTTTCCTGGTCCTGTTTTCTCTGGTTGGCAGTTTGGTAACCGAAAACCTTTGGATTGGTTGATGGTTTTTATTCAGGCCAATTTTGGATGGTTTTATGACGGTTCCACTAGGTTGAAACCTCTTGCGTAAACGAGTTTTTTTTTTAGAGAAAAAATTGGCTTCTTTCATTTTTTTTAAAGAAAAATTATGTTCTTATATTTGTAATATAAATCTAGAAAAATAAAAAAGTATACTTTAAATTTCACAAACAAATAAACTTATATATAATAAACATATTAAAATAAATATATATTTTCGTGGAATCCACCCCCAAATGAAATTTCCTCCGAATTTCCTCCGGATGTCCCACGGGAGTCGTGCGTTAATATTTTTTAGGGTTTAGGGTAATTAGAGTTTAGGTTTTAGGGTTTTCTTACTCTTCATGTTTGATCTTTATACCTACAATGAGAGTTTCTAGAATTGGTATTAGTAATATTTCATATGTATGTAACAGTCTACGCCAATGCCATAATCACACGAGCTCCTCACTCTCCGGGCATACTTTCTTGGCTACCGCTGTCTCTTTGTCTAAGGCAATCGAGCCATCCCAAAATAATCCGCATGGAGTGTCATTTTTAGTATCCTCTCCATTACCTATAGATCTCTCCACATTACTGTGGAACCAATAGGCGAAGCAAATCAACTTGGGGGTTGAGATAGGGACCCAAACCTTGTGAAGCCCTTTTGGATGTAGGTATAATGATTGAATGATCTTACTGAGTAGACCTTTTGGGTCAGTCATGATCTGTCAAAGACATTTGCCTAATAGGGTTGTATTGAATAATTCAATATTCTTTATTCCAAGATCCCCCCCCCCCCCCTCCCTAACATCTTGGTGTATAAGCTCCCATCTGATCAAGTGTATAGGGTTTTTCTCAGAAGTGACTCCCCCTAAGAATTTCAAATGTATTCTACGTATAGTGGCGATTACATCTTTTAGTGCCTTAAATGTGGATAAGTAGTTTTTAGCCAGGCCTGTGAGAGTTGATTTAATGAGAGATATCCGACATCCATAGGCGAGATAAATATTCTCCCAACTCTTAATTCTTTTTGTTATTCTTTCTATTATTGGTTGCCACGTTGCTTTTTTCCTGGATTTATGCCTAGTGGTAGACAAGAAGCCCATGGCCCAATTTCGAAAATCAACAAATTGAAAACACCTTGTCCACAAAAGAAGAGTCCAACAAATTGAAGACACTTGGCCACAAATCGAAGACACCTTGTCCACAAAGGAGTCCAACACGTGCATAATAAGTGAATTGGAGTGAAAAATGATTTGCCATGAAGAGTCCAAATCTCATGGGATACTAATTAGATTAGATAATTTCTTTTTATGTTTATCTATAGTAGGTTATTTCCTAGTTTTGTTTATCTAATTAGAGACCTAATAGCTTGGAAAACTCATGCCCCCTTCTCCCTATAAAAGGGTGCACGACCCCAACTCTTGAGCCATTCCATTTTGTTGATTAAAATTGTCAAAAGCATTCTCCTTTGGATTTCTAACCTTCTTCGATTTTATTTTTCTCTTGTTGACTTAAGTAACTTTGTGTCTTGGTACTTATTATTCGACTCTTGGTTGATAATCTAATACCTTCATGGGATTGATTTGTGGCGCCTCGTTCTACAAAATCGTGACTTTTGTTGGGTGACACAAATCATGTTCATCAGGCATAAGGAACAACAAAAATCGTCTCTCTTCTTTCTTGAAATATCGATCGTTTGTGGAATATTGACACAAGTTAGTCAAGGGTTCACATAATTTGGTATCAGAGCGAGGATTAGGACATTTTCGCCCTATCATACACGTTTAGGTTGCTTAGCTTGTTGGTAGCTTTGAGGCCAAAATTGATTGATAGCTTATCTTTAAATTATGTATTGTTATTTCGAGTTGTAACCTTATTGGTTATTCAAAAAAAAAATTCTTGCGATTCAAAAGCAGAAGCAAAGGCTGAATTCAAAAAGAAAAAGAAAAAAAAGAGAGCCAAAATAGCGCTTCATCAAAAATTAGTACGACCAGCACAAGATCTATTCTAGTTGAGTTCTTTGATTATTTTTAGTTTGAAGTTTAGTCACGAGTTGAGTTCTTCCATACTCAAATTCGAGACCCACATTCAAGTTTGGTGCCCTTCTATAAATCTCAG
>JAOWBN010205038.1:0-14416 GCA_028565015.1 Pinguicula moranensis | reverse complement strand
TTGAACACCTCAAAGGAATGAGCTTTCTTGCATGAATTAGTGATTCTACAAGAGGTAAACAAATTCCTTCTTCCTTGTAACATCAAGTTGTGTAAATTAGCAAAGATCCTTGGTTAAAAGATCTCTGAATTTTTTGTTATGTTTGCTTAACGCATACTTATGTTTACGCTTTCGCACGAATTTTGCATCATGACACGTAGTATAGCTTTCGGAGATCTTACAAGTGTTAAGCTCTATTGACAAGTACTAATCTAGAGGCCGACTGGAGACGGGCCCTCATCCAAAAAATCCACCTCTCAGTAAACCCCATTTTACACATCATATTAAACAAAAAGGACCAGTTCACAGAGTCATATGCCTTTGCAAAATCAAATTTCAAGAAAATAGTAGGATCCTTGGATAATTTCACATGATACAATAATTCACACGCCAGCAAAATACCTTCTTGAATCTGTCTACCTCTAATGAAAGCTAATTGCTGAGGAGAAATAACTTTGTCAATCACTAACCTCAGTCTGTTTTCCAGAAGCTTTGATGATAATTTATACGCACTACCCACAAAAGATATTGGGCGAAAATGATTCAGCTTTGTTGGAGAAAGTACTTTAGCAAGCAATACAACTAATGTAGAATTGATCACCCTACAGAAATAACAAGAATAATAAATATCCCTCAAGAAAGCAATATAGTCTCCTTTCACAACCTCCCAATGAGTTTGGAGGAAGTGAAAGTTAATCTCATCAGGACCCAGACTCTTCCTTTCAGAACAAGACATCAGCGTAGCTTATATCTCATCATCACTGAACTCTGCTAACAATAAATTATTATCCGCAATAGATAAAGTATGTGTAGAAGGTAGCATAATATTCGGTCTATCCACAAATGGCTCTGCAAAATGTTGTTTGAAATGATACCAAATACCATGCTTCACACGCACGTATCTTCCCTATTTGATCAAATATGCATAATTTTTTGGATATTCCTTCAAGAATTTGGTCAGCCATACCAAAGACATCATTATTCCAAACTTTAAGAACTTGTCTCAAAGCTTTCAAATGATAATGCAAAATGTAAGACTTACTTCCTTTGAAATGCATATTCTTCCAAGTATTCTCAACAAAAGATCGAATACCTGAGTTCGAATCCCAAGCATCCAATGTTCTGAACATGTTAGGCCCCCAATTCAATTTATATGTCGTCAACAAGATAGGACAATGATCTGAAATGCATTTATGAAAAGCAATCTTCTTCAGATATGGCCATAAAGAGACCCCAACTATTTGAAAGTAGGAACCTATCCAGCTGACTAGCACTGGTACCTCTCCCATTTAGCCAAGTATACAAAAATCTCTGCAAGGGAGAATCAATCAAAGCATTATCAACATTGAAATCATTAAATTCTACCATGTCCACCGAGGGAAGACCATGGTGATTTAGTCGCTCCGTTATAGATCTGACAGAGTTAAAATCTCCAACCACACAAATAGCACATGAATCCACTTTCTGGATCATATTCGAAAGCTGTAAATGCAATGCACGTTTATCAAACAGAATATAAGGGAAATAAACATTAATCATCAATAACTTAGTCTGTGTTGCTGTCCACAGGACCTCAACTGCAAGAATATTAGGGAAAGAACACACAGTTGATAACACAAATACATCACTATTCCATATAGATAAAAGTCCCCCTGCCTATCCAACAAGTGGGCTTTCAGCCCATTGAAAACTTGATCCTCCCCATAACTTACTAATCATCAATCGATTATCACAATGTTTCTTTGTCTTTTGCAAGCATAAAATATCTACAGCATTAGAATAAATAAGGTTATGTATGGCACATACCCAACCCAGAGCTCCAAGCCCTCATACGTTTATATAAATAATCTTCATAAGTCATCGTTTGCATGCACGGTCGCAATCTTAACCATCTCCACATCTCCCTCTCTATATCAATCAACATAGACACTTTGATTTCATCAGATAATTCGGTACTCAAACCCATATGCTTACCTAATTCCCAAGTGAACGTTGCCTATTTGAGTTCTTGTGAACGTCGCCTGGTAGATCCAATATCTCTGCCACGCATAAATCAACAATATCCTCCATAGGTGATGGAGTGCCATATATCCTTTCTTGGCTTAAGCCTTCATCCAGTGCACCTAAACCAACTTCCTCATCAATCGGCTATGTAAGATCCACCTTAGAAGAACAAAGATCATAAGGCCGACCACGCAAAGACTTACGATACGAAACCCCCAGCGCTTTCCTTGACTTTTTGATTTTATTTTTACTAAACTCCGCATCATCCATAACCACCGCAACATATCTTGTTTCTAACGCTAGATTCGCCATAGATATACCATCGATTTGGGCCTGTTCAACAATATCATGACATCTAGCATCCATCGGTTGAGTAGGACCTGCAGATTGTGAGCGTTTGGACGACGGAAGATTGCTACCACACGGTATCTTGGCCATATCGTGTATGCACATAGGCGCATCATGTGCGCTGCCCAGCATGATTTGGTCTCTCTCTGATGGTTGATCTTTGAAGGAAGGGGCTTTACGTGCAACTGCAAGACCAACAGTGTGTACAAAGTTCCTAGCCGACATTCCATTTAACGCGGCCTCGGGGGCAGTTGAGTCAACAACCATGTGACCTCCTCCACCCGCATCAAGCATACTCTGAACAACTCCATCTATTTTCGATTGAGCACCCTCCCAACGATGACCCCCTCCTCTTTCCTCCACAACACAAACCAAAAACCATTCATCCTTCAATACAAATTTAACACTCTCATTAATAATGCTTGCATTTAAAACCCAGACTAACATACAAGCATGGTGCATCGTTAGTCGCTCGGCTGTGTAGTGGTCCAAACGCATGAATTCTCCAAATAACCCAGCCAAATTTTTAAAGAAATTAGGGTACCAACAATGCAACGGCGTACCCTTAACTTGAAACCACACATCTCTAGCCCCATTTGCTCCTGTACGATGCCATGATCGAACCCCGGACAAGCCGAGCAAACCAGCCAAGGATCCTCTTGTAGACGAATTTACAGCAAATCAATGGGGTATGAAACAAGAACTTATCCTCCCTCCAGAAGGATCATCTTCCCTATCACCAAGCTCATTTTCTTTAAATTTCTGAACAATCTCCAAAATGGCAGCAATCGGTCGACCAAGCATACATTGATCAAGACACGTCGTTTTTGATGAAACATCCTCAAACCTCACCACCCGTTGCATCTTAACAGGAGGAAAAAGAATTGATGTGTTGCTCAAGATGCTATTACCATCCTTTTTGGACCACGACTGAGAAACAGGCAGAACAACAGCAACCCTTTCCGCCTGACCACGCATTAGATGCACATCCAACTTATATGCACTGATCCAACACCTTGCCATCCATTTCCTAAGTTTCATCCGATCACCCGCTAGAACAAACTGAACAAATCCAAAATGCCTCCTGGTTTCCAATTGGTTTCGAGGTATAAACACGTCCCAAAAAACACTGAACGCTGAGAAGAAATGGCACATCTCCCACGCAGTACATGCCGGAGGTGAATTTGCAACATGATACGAATTAGCATCCTCCCATATCTTCTTGATGTGCGCCGGTAGAGTGGAACGCACCATGTTGTCCGGCATCCCATCTCCAACCACCAGCTTGTCCTCCCTCCTATGCCGCTGCTGAACCTCCCAACCCCCGCCATCGTCCTCTACAGTAACCCCCTTCTTTCTCACATCCATTTCCTACACCTGCACCTGCAATGGAACATGATCCGGTAAACAAGGATCTAAAGGTACACGATCCTTTTTTCCGGATCTACAATAGTAATACCATCTATCAACATGTTTCTCACCGCCCTGCTAATGGCCTCAGCATCCCCTTCACCGACAAGCTTCACCCCCGGAACGCAACCAACACTGTCTGGAAAAGTAGCAACATCAAAGAACGTCGCCTTCATTTCTTGCACGGTGCTACACTCCTCCATCTCTAAATCATCTTCCAATCCACGGGATTGTACCATCTTCCACTTATCCCATTCATCTTTTCATGAAGTTTTCTGGGAAGTTTGCACGTCTTCTGTGACAGTTTTGAGGTAGTAGTTGGAAATGTTTTGTGTAAAACTCACTTTCTTTTTTTTGCCATCTTTCTTTCATCACTTAATATCCAATAATTAATGTCAAGCACAGGAATGTGTCATCCTTGACCATTGATTACATTTGTGATGTTTCAGTAAATAATTGTTAATATGTGACTATCTCATAATCACAAATGCATGCGTAACAATTATTACCGCATCAAGGGGCTCATGGATATTAATAATCTCATCCAATATGAGATGGGCAGAAGTATCATCTTGATATTTATACCTTCAAGCGTGAATTGTGCATATTCGTAAAACTTACCTTTATAACCCCTCGGTCAAAAGAGGCGTTTGATAACCCCACGTAATACATATTCATCACTCATAATTATGAATATCTCACATAACTGAATTAATACTATATGATTTTGCTGATGACACAAACACAATCATATAGGTCTAGTCCAATATTCACATACCTCGTACATTCATATTTTATGTGATTAAAAAGATACCTCGTATCAATGCTTTGTGAAACATGATCATGCGTTAATCCATATGCTAGTCGATATAGTCATCTAGTTGTTCCCTTACTAATGACTTTAAGGCTAGGGACTAATTTAGATTTTTGATTGAATTATGGAGTTTCACAATTCTAGTCATCAACCCAAATGATCCATAAGATATATGCAAAACTCAAGGAACAAAATGATTTTCATCATTCAGTATACATGAAACTAACAAGCGCACCAATTGGTACTCTAGGTCACTAACCAACTCTAGATATGTAGACATAGTCATTGGTGATTGATCTATGTCCAGTAATGATCACTGCCTTCAGAAGCCAAAATTTTGCAATCTTGTTTCGTGAAATAGACTTACTTATGTCTATGTCTATTGATACGCACATACTTGATGCACTTTTATGTGCAAGTGTACACGTCACATAAGTAATAAAGTGATGATAAAGATGTCGAACCTTAGGGATTAGGATAAACCATCACTAACATTCACAATTTCGTGCAATTTGAACAAAATAAATTTGAGTTAACGTTGATACTACTCTAGTCATTAAGCTACAGATTAGGCAATGAACAGAGATGATTAAAATGAAGTGAAATGAAGATATATCTAGTACAGAGGTTTGAAATATCCAACGGTATTGCAACTTCACCACTTATGTCCCTCGAGTAGAATTATAATCTGCTTAGTCATGAATTAATTATCATATTGTGCCTACCATATTCACCTATCCTAGACTCTTGTCTCTCTTGAGCTGTAAGCGTCCTTCTTGGTTTATAGATGAGTATCTCTCGATATCACATACAAATAGACCAGAGACATTATACTCAAGTGATTCTGACACGGTAGCACCGATTCTATAGGCATTCCCGTGCTATAGCAATGATGTGTACCTTACTATGACTAGCATAACTTGTGTCTCATGACGTCCAATTATGCTTAGTGCATTTACTCATGTTGATCAGACATAAATAGATGAGGATGAAGAACAACAAGATCTAGCACCACAAAGACTACTAAACATGGTAAACATTCAATAATCTCCCCGAGTTCTTCAATGGTTACATTGCTCCCCATGGATTTAATGGTTTAGCGCATGCTTAAGGCATGAGCCATTCTACAAACATACAATATTGAGTTCATCACAAGACAAGAAGAGGATCGGATCAAAGCTTCAAGATGGTGATTCAAAACCCTTTTTACTTGAACGATCCCGCTCTCGTGCTTTGTTGTTCTCTTTGTGTTGATTTCTGCTTTTTATACCACTTCAATAGCTTCTCATGAAAGCTTCCAGTATAGTACATGGGTACATTTGTCTACTTATCAAGTGTGGCGTGCAAAGAGGTTTGTCCATATCACCTTGCGTAGTCATATGATCAGGAGTTGGTATCACACCTTGTATAATTGGGGCAAAACCTCCGCTTTTGGGGTTGTTCCTTTTCCTTTTCTCTCAAAGAGCAATTAATGACTTGTTTCTGCAAAAGGAAAAAAAACATGTATAAAAGAAGTGTCCCATCATCCTTATTGAGCCTAGGTATAAAGTCGGCCCATCATCTATCATTATGACTTACATTTATAAGGTTGGACTATGACCTTCCACAATCAAAACATTTTTCAGATGTGCGTGTGCTTTCAATCTATAGTCGCCCGTTTCTATGATATGACTTTTATGTATGCCACCAAAACTTACTTGCTCCATGCTTTCCCTTTGGAAATTTTCCACTTTATTGTGACTTTCGGTCATGTGATGGAGCATTCGCTGTCGAAATTCCACACCATTCCCGCAACCTTTGAGTTTTGATGTAGTTTGGTATGAGCCATCAGACGTCCAACTCTTGGTTTGCGATTCATGGTACTTTGGATAGAAGATGATTCTCTAATTGACTCTAGCTCCTTTGCCCAATAAATTGTAAATTAAAGCAAAATAAATATACTTTGAATATTGTAGAGGGACCAAACTGCAATTTTTTTTTTTTTTTTTACATGTCTATGAGATTAGTGTTAGCGTGAGAGGATTTCCTAAGTTTAATGTCTTCAGTATGTTCAAGTGTGATATCGGAAGATGAATACTTACATATTGGAGTGTGTTGCTATTATTTGAGAAAGATTAAAAACTAAAAGAAGAATTTTAGTAGACAACTAAGTAAATGATTGAAAAGTTAAATTGAGGAAGAAGCTCTCCAAAGACACCTAGTGGCGAAATCAAGTGCCCTAAATCTCTTATGCGAGTGAAGTTACAATTTACATTTAGTTTGTTAAACTGAAATATACAAAAAAAAAAGTTTGTTGACTTGTTATATTTCAGTATACTCATGTTACATTTGTACTTTAGCAACCAACCAATTTATTATTTGTCTCAATTGCTTAAAGTTTACTAATTTTGGTGTTTATCAACGTACGATCCTCGTGGTTTAACACTCGTTCTCACTTTATTACTTGTCAGACTTAGTGCACTTGCAAATTACGTCAACAAAGAGCCTTCTTGTCCATCTTGCTACGTAAATGGTCGGGCACAAATATATAATTTTTCGAAGGGGGAAAGAAATTGTAACCTTTGTTGAGGAAGCCTATTGACCACAAATGTTGCATTTCTTTTTGCTTTCGCCCAAAAAAATGTGTTGGAACATTCTTCGCATGAAGCATACTTCGACATGTCTCACCAAGGTGCCTATTTTTTCTTTCTACTACGTCATTTTGTTGCAAAGTGTAAGTACATACAAATTGATGGTATATTTGATGCTCATTGAGAAAATTATGAAACTCTCCTTATGTGTAGTCTCCTCCATTATCATTGCGTAGAGCCCAAACCCTTTTCCGTTCTCTGCCTCTACGATCTCTTTGAACTCTTTAAACATCAAAAGAGTTTCAGATTTTTTTTTCATAAAATAAATCTACAAGTACCTGGAAAAGTCATCAAAAAAGGTCACCACATATTTAGCCCCATTAATCGAAGCTTGTTTCACTGGTTCACATACATTGGAGTGGATTAACTCCAGAGGTTCTTTAGCATAAAATTTGGCCTCCTTGTATGGGAGTTGATGTACTTTTCCATACTGGCAACCTGAACAAACATTATCTTTTTTCACTTCAAGTTTGGAAAGCCCTCTTAGCATCATCTTTTTCATAGAGACAGGCAAACATGCGTGCCGGGATGACCCGGCATGTACCGTACGATTGCGGGCTGGATTTTTCAGCCCGGCATGCACACGTTTATAAAACATACGTGTGCCCAAAAATGCACATTTTTTAAATGTGCGTGTCTAGCACGGCATGCATAAAAAAATGTGTTGTGGTGGGCTAGCATGCGTCCAAATAGATCACGCAAATTTGCATGTTTTTTATTTTTTTATTTTTGTGATTATTTAATAAAAATAATAGTGTAATTTGAATGAAACTTTTTTTAAAAAAAATTCAGGTGCAAGCCAACACAAACAGTTTGCGGGCTGAATTTTTAAGCCCGACACACGTATGTTTTGTACAACGGGCGGGTATTACACACACATTTTCTGGAAAAAAAATGGCACTCATGCACGTACGTTTTAATACGGGTGGTTTAGGCATGTTGGCACATTTTTTTGTGCGTGCCATACTTAGCCCGTTTGAACGTGCATGTTTGCTTGTCTCTACTTTTTCATCATCACGCCTAGCTTGGAGTAGCTAACATGACTCAATTGCATATGCCATAAGTCCGCCATCCCATTTTTTCTCATCTTTAAATGTATGCAATTTAAGCAGACATCACATAGACATATTTTCAAGCGTCGCCCTTGTATCATTGGCTTCTACACAATCTCAAGATGTTGAAAAACCTTCACATCTTGTGGACCAAATAGTACTTAGGGGGTGTTTGCAAGTTTTTTTTTTACAAGCTAAAGTTTATATTTATATAATAATGTAAATGTCCATACGTACAGAAATACAAATGAAGTGCGAATAAATAACTGAAGTGAGCTGTCCGATAGTTCCCGTTGCATATTCTGATTAACACTTTCTATTCCCAGATGATATGTAGTATTTCCTTCATGCATGAGCTGATGTATGTATAATTTCCATCTCTCATTCAGTTATAGCCTAAGGTGATCAGGTATGAGTTCCTCTAACCTCATATTTGCGTGTGATTTATCTCAACATACAGTTCACAGCTTTCATCCGCTTTTCACTTTTTCGAATCTCATAGTCATCATCTTATCAGTACTATGCACTAGTACATGACTCGATTGGGAAAAGAGAGCCATCCCTATAATGTATTGTGGCTAAGGGTGTGTGGTACATAGCTCCCCTAGCTTTATAGAGATCACAAAACAATCAGCCTAGACTCATAACTAATACCCGCTTTCCTCAGGTTCTTCGAGGGGCTATCCCTGTAGTATCCGAATGAGAGGAGGAAATTAGTTACTATCATCCCAATTTTGAAGTAAGTATTTCCATGTCTCTGAAAATATTCATTACCCTTCAGTGAAGTTTCCCGGGAGTGCTGATACATGCCCATTATGTTCTGTCAGATCTGCTTATGTATCCGAGTCCATAATCACTTATGCTCCATTTAGGTTGAAAGCCATGACACCAATTCCTGTAAGTGTATTCAATCGAAGGTTGTCTTATTTCTCGGCCTCCAGTCCAGCATCATTAACATTTGCGTTTGAGTCCACCTCAACCTTGTGTTCTCCAATCTTGTGCCTGGGAGTGAAGGTTCTCAGCATTGTTTGCCAGGAGCTCAAATGTCCATTGTAAGGTCCTTGTTAACATTCCCCTTCAGCATTGTTTTGCCTTCCAAAGTCTGCTCTTCCTTGTATAATTCATAGTTTCCCCAATTTGTTCCACATTTCTTTCAATCCCACCATTTCAATCTAGTATCATTTCCAAAATCACATCCTTCAATTTCTCGATTGTGCGCCATCCCAAACATTGAGAGACTAGGATTTCATCGACAATCAATGCACGGTTATCATTGGACATTTTGTGCTCCATAGTTCTTTTTTGTTTTGCATCGATTATCTTTGTAGATAACAAAGATGCTCCATTCGAGTTCCTGCCCTGTACCTGTACCAGATTGAATCTCAAGAGAAGTTAAATAATCTAGGAGTTCATTCAATCCCACCATTTCAATCCAGTATCATTTCCAAAATCACAACCTTCAATTTTCAGTTTTCCACCATCACACACATTTGAGACACTAGGTTTCCATCAACAAACAATGCACAGTTACCATTCAACATTTGTGCTCCATAGTTCATTTTGTTCTGCATTTATAAACTTTGCAGATGACAGAGATACTCCATGCCAGTTCCTGCCTTGTACCTGTACCATATTGGATCTTAAGAGAAGTTAAATGTTCTAAAAGTTCATTATTGAGATAGAGATGTAGGTAACTGGTTAATACAACCTGATGAATTTAGAATTTTAGACAAGTGGATGCTTGCAAAATCCAGTCAGTATAAGTATATGAAAAATTAAATGCCTTCTTTTTTGCTTTGATACTTAGCTATGTATTCATCTGTACAGTCTTTACCAATTGTGATGGTTGAATTTATGCATTTTGAAAGTGAGCACCATTTCTTGTCTTCCAGACCTGCCAAATAAATCATATCCATATAGATTTCCATGCATCAGTATTGATCCCTGTTGGTTTAGTCTGACAGAATGCACTGAGTGTAGGAACTCTACGATTTAGAATTTGTGTGGTGCCTTGCATTAACCATTCCATGAGTTCCTGCCAAGAGTTAGAGGAGATGCAACATGTATGAAAAAGATGCTCAATAGTTTCGATACCTAAACAACATAAGGGGCATGATATATCCTGATCATGTGGTATAACTTTCCTGCTTTTAAGTAAGCTCTTAACTGGGATGACATCATTATAGAGTCTCCAGATGAAGACAATTTGCTTCTGTTGTGAGTAGGCATTCCAGAGAGAGGCCACAGAGGTTGCAGTAGTATCTGGTATATCCTATATGAGAGGATGTACTAGAGAGTCATATGCTGTGCTTGATTTGTATTTGCCCAACAGATCCCCTGAGAAGATATATCTGTCTGTTCCCTTTATTGTAGGCATTACAGGTTCTAGCATAGATAGAAGTTCCCTAATCAAGATATCTTTGTGTGCTCTGAGATTCCTTCTCCATTTGAGGTCCCACTTCCAATTACCCTCATCCCAGTTCTCTGAGTTTGCCACAGTCTCTTGTTTATTCTGAGCAATGAGAAATAACTGAGGAAACCGCTCAGCAGTGCTGTTCCTAGTTAGCCAATGATCCTGCCAAAACTTGGTTCCACTGCCTGAGCCTAGTGCTAGTCGAGTACGTTCAATAAACCAGGTCCCTGAAAGTATTGATTGGAGTTCTCTCCACCATAGAGAGGGATAGCCTTCACCCCTTCTCCTCCCTCTACATGCAGTTACTTGTTCCTGGTGTAGGATCAGTTCTCTTAATTGTCCAATTTTGGTATACCTTTGCTCCGTATTTTTTGAACGCAGGATATCAGTAGCCAGTGACTTATTTCCAGACAGTAGCCTTTCCCCCCATTTCCCAAATAGGGCTTTGTTGAAGAAGGTTATATTTTTTTATGCCAAGGTCACAATTTTTCTTAGGCAGTGCAACTCTTTTCCACGCAGTCCAGCACATCTTTTTTCTATCCTTGGTAGATCCCCAGAATAATGATCTCTGAGAGCACACAACAGCTTTATTAATCTGTTTAGGGGCTTTAAAGAAGGATAGATAGTGGGTGGGCAGGGATGTAAGGATTGAATAAATTAGTACCAATTTACCACCTATAGTGAGGAACCTGTTTTCCCATGATTTTAATGTTCACCCTATCTTCTCTAACATTTGCTGCCAGAGCTGCTTCCTATGATGATTTCCTCCTACAGGTAATCCAGGCTAGGTGAAAGGGATCTTACCTTCTTTGCAATGCAAGTAGGCAGCCATCTCTGATAGCGTGCTTACCCCAATGTTTACTCAAGTTAGGATACTTTTGTTGAAGTTCACCTTGAGACCTGGAATTAATTCAAAGTTCCACAAGATTGCTTTAAAGGATATGATAGTATCCCAAGAGACTTCCCCAAATAGTAGGGTATCATCACCAAACTGTCTCTGCCTATACTCAATGGTCTGAATTTGTTGACAGAGATGGCTTTCTCCAGCAGTGTAGATAGACCTTGTGCAGCTATGAAGAATAAGAAGGGTGACAGTGGGTCACCCTGTCTTAATCCTCTTGTTGGGATGAATTCATTTGTAGGGCATCCGTTTATCAAGACATATGTGGATTCGGAGGCTAACAATTCAATGGTCCAGTCTATCCATGCAGGGGGAAATTCGTATCTACCATAGTATGATAGAGGTATTCCCAGCTAATAGTATCAAAGGCTTTCTCAAAGTCCACTTTTAGAATAAGGCCCTGCTTTTTCAGCTTTTTGAGTTCATCAATGGCTTCATTAGCTAATTCTCGGGCTCTTAATGTTTGTTGTAAGATTTTCTTCTCCCCTTCCTGATCTCTTGAATTATTTACATTCCAATTTCTGATGCCTTGCCTGAGCAATTGAATTTTGGCTTTAATTTTCTGACTAGCATACCTTTTGAACGTGGTTGAGTCCATATGTCTTACACTAATTTTACATAGCTGTCATCTTGGAGCCAATGATCCCAAACTCTCAAAGGCTTAGGTCCCCAGTTTTGTATATTAGATTCAAGGCTCACTGGACAGTGATCAGAGTCTTCTTTGTCTAATCCAGTTTGTATCCAAGTTTGTCCAGTATTCATCCATTCGTCATTGAGTAAAAACCTATCCAATCGGCTCATACATCTGAGGGAACTAAGGTACCAGGTATATTTTCTCTGAGCCACCCTGAGGTCATGCAGGAATTTTTCACACTCTAACCAATCACTTGTGTATAAATATATATATATATATATATTGGTATCTATTATTCATAAAACTAACAAATAGTTCTTTATAAGATACGGTTTGTTGAAGTAAAGTATATGTAGTGTTCCAACGGGTAGTCACGTCTATAGAAATTTTTATTGGCCTAACATTATCTTCTTTATAAAAATTTAAACCAAGCTTTATTACCATAAGTTTACTCAACAAATTTTTATAGAACGTCTAATTGGGTTAACAGTTAAATTTATAGTATTAAGAGTATCTTATACACATAAATTAATAACTTGACACATACAACGAATATGAAAAAAATGACCATGAAAAGTAGCATCACATAACAATTTTAAATCTTATACACTTGCATAATTGTTAGATGCATTATCAAAAGATATACTACATACTTTTTTACTTAAATTATATTTTTTTAAAATTAGCATAAGCATAGATGTTAGATTTTGTGCGGTGTGTGCATCATCAAACAAACAAAATGTTATTACTCTTTTATATATGTTCCACTCATTATTTATTTAGTGACACGTAACATCTATATAACTATGCATTTGGCCACGATCTAGCCATATATCATCACATATGGAAACTTTATGAATTAGAGATGAAAAAAACTAATACAACTTGCCTTTCTTTTATCAAAATTTTTTCCCACATTGCTAGTGTGTGATTTACGTGAAACTTTAGAAAATACGAATTGTAAACACGTACGCACATAAGTTTCTAAATTTAAACTTTATGCCAAACTAAATGGAAGATATTCTGAATAGATTAGGTCAACTAGACCTTCCCTATTTCTAGTTCGATTATATCGAAATAATTGAGTGCTAGAAATTGTACCTCCAGATCTAGTTGAAGCAACTGGATCCACTTGCATTTGCGATAGAACCCAAGAACTAGACAGTTGGATTTGGGTAGAATCGAGACCAACCTCTTGTGGGTGAGTCATTAATACATGCCTAAAAAACGAGCCATAACCCCTACCTATAATATAAAAAATATATAAATTTAAAAAAAAAGATCTACAAAAAAATCCAAAAATAAAATTTTACTTACAAAATATACATTTTTTGTGTTGATTGGCTTTGGGACATAATCACCATTTCACCAACAAACAGTCGGGCTCCCTCTCCAGATTTGAAAGTTTATCAAAAAATTTCGTAAAAAATCGAGAGTTACTCACATTTTGAGGAGGAGCTTGCTCATTAGTTTGTGGAGCTATCGGAGGCAGAGAATGATTTTGAGGATAAGTGGGTGGTCGTGCACACCTACTACGAGCCGTTGTAGACGATGGTGTTACGCTTCCCCCGTCTTCAAACCCGATAGTGTTCTCAAACCTAACAAATCAAAACCCATCTCGAGCAAATTATAAAAATTAATATCAGCGTCGAAATCATGTGGAGAAGTAATAATTCTCTTTGACATTCGTGGAGTATAGAACGAATGAAATACAAAAATTGCGAAAGAAAATGAACCGAAATGAAATTACGAGAAAGAATGTTTGTAAGACTAGAGAATAAGAATTAAGAGAATAGCTAAGTTCCGTGTGTAAAAAAATGAACCAAAACATGTCTACTTATAGCCGTAGAATCCGAATTTGATTTTTATTTTTTTATTTCTTTTAAAAATTGTTACAAATTTTGGGTCGTGGGGCCACCCGCAGGGTTTTTATTAAAAAATTAAAAAATAATATTTTTTTTCAAAATTTGGAATTTGAATGTGTGTTGGCACTATGTGCTAAAAGTGCCCATGGGCCGCTCGACAGGTTTTTCAATTTTTAAAAAAAATAATATATTTTTTTAAAATTTTTGAATTCAAATTGCGTTTGGCGCTTTGGGCATGCGAGCCACCCGCCAGGTTATTTTGAATTTTTAAAAAAAACTAATAATTTTCTTTAAAAAAAATTCAAA
>JAOWBN010205027.1:0-14417 GCA_028565015.1 Pinguicula moranensis | reverse complement strand
GGTGTAAGTTCCCGCCAAAGAAGGTGCAAATGTTCGCCTGGAGATGCCTGCTGCAGCGTATTCCTACAGTTGATAATCTGCTCAGCCGAGGTGTGATCTTTTCTAGAGCTGATCAAAGATGTGTACACTGTGCCTTGACAAATGAGACAGCAACACATCTATTCCTATTGTGTTCGAATGCCTATGATCTCTGGGCAGCCACATATGAATGGTTTGGCCTATGTTATGTGGGGCATAAGGAGTTCAAACAGCATTACCAATGTCACTTGGGCCTCATGCTTTCCAGGACAGGGTTAAACATGTGGAAAACGGTCTGGCATGCGGTAATCTGGACTCTCTGGTTGGAACGTAACTCCAATCGTTTTGACGCCGAGTCGGACCACATACCAGCAATTGAACGGATCAAACTGCAAACCTGGCAATGGCTATCAGCACACAAGGAGATCTTCACTGGGATCTCCATGGGAGACTGGTTTAGACACCCCCGATTCTGCTGCCCTACATCCTTCGCGCCAGATCTTTTGCTTTACCAATGACAGTTCCAAAAGTCCTGATTTATTACTCTATTTTGTAGCACCCAGAATAGCCTAGTTAGTAGATTAGTTATCCGTGAGGCGGCTTCAAGGCATTCGTTATGGCTGGAGCTACCTTTCTATTTTGTACTCTTTTACAAATTTTAATACAAATCAATTACAAAAAAAAAAAAAAAACAAATTCAGACGATCGGGCTGACTTGCCTTTTATTTAATGAAAGGTTCTTGACTTGTATATGGTTCCAATAAGAATCAAACGGATCTCTTAGAACAAAATCGAAGCATCCACTCGTTACACAACTAAGAATGGCATCTCCATAAATTTGAAGACGACCTTTTTTGATGTTACAACATTACAGAGATAAGTTTTGGCAAAGTAATTAATAATACAAATGCGAGAATTTCCAGTTGATGAACTAACTAGCAGAAATACCCCAACCACGGAACAGAACCAACTATTATTACAACAACACAACCTCACATAAATCAACATCACAAGTCAGAATGAGCACTAGACTTAATAGGAAACGTGCCCTTTCTAACTGCACTATAGTAGTATATAGCACACACTACACATATGAACCCACAAAAGTTCAGTCATTCACTCGACCATAAGTTGATTTAGGTCATCTTCTCATTTTCATCGTATGGCTTGCCTGATCGGGGCAAGACAAGAGACATTACCTGCGGTAATGTTGCTGCGTGAGTTCCTCCTTGCCGGCTTCTTGCTCTCCAATTTCTCCCCGGGCTGCCGGACTTTCACTCCTCGTATCATCTGCATTACCAATCAGCATGATGTAAGGGAAAAGTATCAATGTGTGCATGGATATAAGAAAATGCTGAGAGTCGAATCAGAAAATCTCTTTACATATTTGCCACATTTTGTGTCCGAGTATAATACGATAAAGTCTCCTTCTTGAAGTCCATTCAACCTCACAAAGTCTCCTGCAGGAGATAATTAATAGCAAGTACAATTAGATCATCAATATTGGTAACCCTATGATCAATCATTCAAACTAGTCTATAGGCGATGTTCTTACCGGTGTTCTCTAGTAGATACATTCTACTCTTGTTGTTAGGCCAAAACCTGAAACACCGTGATCCATTAGTCTTGATAGAACCACATAGTGTGATGGCCTAGTAATAGTTGTGAGTTAGTGTTTGCTCGATACAGTACCGGTAACGCATATTCCAGACACGAGAGGTTCCAATATCTTCCATGGCTATGGAGATTCCGTCCCTCGATTCGAGTTCAGGGAGGTGGCTTTCAGCTTCTTTCTGAGAATCATATTTTTCAAAATCAATCCAATCCAAACGAATTTGCTAATCCAAATGCAATAAACTTTGAAGTATCAATTACTTTTGGTAGCACGATCCGTCCCAGATTACCAACGTCACTTTGCTTTAAGACCTTCTGCAGCAAGAACTTCAAGTTCTTCTCCGTTTTCCAACCCTAAAAATATCGAAGAATGAAAAACACATATCTTACAAAAAAAAGTAGCTGAAATCAATCATGATTACGAACTGAAAAACCACAACCTGCTGTTGTTGTCTCCGGTCAGAGGAGGACACCGGCCGCTGCTGACTTGGCGGCTGCGCCACGGATGGATCTTCCGAATTAGTCGATTCCGGCGGAGCATCCACGTGTGAAGCAGCAGCATTCCCGGCCGTTGGATTCGACGCATTGCCCTCGGATGGACAGTACACCCAGTTCCCCGAATGTTCTCCGTGATCGCCTTCCTCGCCGCCATCTCCTCCGGCCACAACCCCATCATTCAATGGACTCTGTTGTTGATTCGAGCTACTATTATGGCGGTGGTGGTGGTGGGTGTAGAGCCGCCTTTGCCGCGCCATCCGATTCTTCCTCGCTTCTTTCGTGGTAGTAGATCCCAACTTCATCAGTCTGTCGCCATTCGGATCAAACACCTGGTAAGGATTCCCATACGAACTCGGCTGATGGCTCATCACACCGCAATTTTCCTGGTAAGGGCTGAATTGCGGCTGCGCTGCCGCGTACGGCGGCGTCACCGGCATCCCCGCCCATGATTGCGCATGTTCCATTACCGGATACTCAAACGGCATCTGAATCGGATGATTCATGTACGGATCTCCGCCGTAAGGGAAAGAAGGCGGCGGCGGCGGTGGTGGAGGAGGCATCCATGTCTGTGCGGCGAAGCATGGGTTCAGATCTGGAGTCACTGGATTATTGTACGCGAAATTAGGGTTTTTATTTTGAAAATCATGTTTGGGGAATTGCGATTGCGATTCTTCTTCTGTCATGCGTTTCTTGTTTAGCTGGCATTGTTCGACCCATTCGAGTATGAGCTTCAGTAGTTGCCTTTTGCCTTCTTTATCGCTGCCCAATCGCTTCGAGGCGCTTTCAATGGTGGATCTTTTCAGCTTTATGCTCCTCATATCTTCCGCTGAGACGTAATCCTTGTTTTGCTTCAGCCAGTCCAGAAATATGACCGCCAGCTCGCTATCCTCGTTGAGGAAGCTGAACCCATCGGTGGTCTCGGCTTCCGAACACGGAAGCGGCATCGTTTGATCGTCCATGAAATCATTCGAATTCTCGCTCTGGAAAACGGAGGAAGGATCCCATAACTCGTTGCTGTCGATCAGATCCATGTAACCGAAATTCTCCATCACGTCGAAGCAGTCGAGATCGGGCGGTGGAGGAGGATTGACGTCCACGGAGGGTCGGAGATTCATCTCCTCCTCCGCGTCCGATTTCATCACCGCCCAGGAAGCCGCAGGGGAGGACGACGCGGCGGAGCAGGAGGACGACGAAGACGACATGCAAGGGAAGTCCGGTAGAGGGGGGAAGTCGTTGTAGAAGATACACGAAGAGTCGTCGTTTCCCGCGACGAGGAGATTCTCCTGCCATAAATCCTTCTCCGCCATCACGGCCGCCGCCGCGTCCTCCTCCATCCGATCCAACACGTCGGAATCGCCGCCGTGCATTCTCGCGTACGAGGTTTCTTGTACGGACATCAACTTGGTATGTAAGTGTTTAAGGAAACAACATCCACTTCAACACAAAGGGCCCGCCCTAAAAATTCCAACTCTCACAATCCTTCAAACTAGTGCAACAACAGAAACCATCTGTTGTGCCCCCTCCACTTGCATATACAATATCCAAACAAAAGCAACTTAGATTTAGCAATCGATTCCTCTTAACACATTCCTCACAAACCCATACGCGGCCTTTGATTTCGTTTAGGACAAACAAGAGTGAAGGAGGGAAGCACCAAACTTATACCGTATGAAACGCAACCACCACCATGAATGTTCTAGTCCGTTCTGGGGAGCTTTTTTAAATTTAGTGGGGGTGGGGGTGGGCTAGAGATAAGCTTAAATGATTTTCTGCGAGTTTCTATTGGAAGTAAGTTTTTAAAGAGAGTTAAAAAAAACACAGCCAAAACAAATAACCTCGTGCCGCGACTTTTCTCCCACTCACCTCCGTATTCTGCGCCTCCGCCCATAGTGTTTCCACCTGAATGGCACAACCTAGCGGTGGCTCAGCTTTTATTTATTTTTAATTCTTTTTTTGTCAAAGAAAAAAACAACGGAAACTTACGTGCAGAGATTCCGAAGCAGCTTACTTCTCTCTCCAGGCATTTACAGATGTGCATGGATCAGTTTTTACTCTTGGTTTCATCCTCGTTTTTTAATTTTATTTTTTTATTTGTAATTTTCGAGACTCGTGTAGTTGTCTTGTATTACATTATATCAAGTGATGCGCAACCGTACAAAATGTTGTATATTGCATTACCTTTTCATCGTTTATCGTAACAAATAGGGGAAATGGATATTGGCAAAAAAAAAAAGGGAAATGTACGAAAATGGCATTTGTATGGGAAAAAAATGAACTACTTCCAAAGTATATTCAATTAAATAATAATGAGGAAATTTATAAAGATATTATATAACATATCCAGTAAAGAATCGTTAAAGAAGAAAAATACTGTAATGGAGAAAATGTGAGATTGGACCGAGTAATAGGGGGGAAGCTCACTGTGACGAAGATGGTCTGATTGGTGGAATAAGCGGCTGAGACTCACCGTTTTCTCTACGTGTCCAGCTTTTCTGACGTACGATACAGGACAAAAAATGAAGCTCTTTCGCCCCCCACGCCACGCCCCTTCAATTTTTTTTCTACCAATGACGGCTCTCATAATAGACTCGTCATTATCTATTTTAAGTGTAGATCTGAATTTGAATTATTTATCTATATATGGGGAAGAAAACCGGGCAGCCAATCAGGTGATGACACGAAATATGAATACGTATATATTATTTTTCTTTTTTAAATACTATTTTTGATCTTAAGAATTTAAACTTCTCTACCGCAATAAATCTTTTTATACGTGACAGATTGACTAATCGCCATGATCAAGATGTCTTTCGGTCTCTGTATACAGCGAAACTATTTTCCCAATAATATTTTAACAACTTGATTACATTTAAAAAAAAAATTATTTAGGTATACAATTGAATTGAATTTGGATTTCAAAATATTAAATTTGAGAAGGGTGATTGGCTTCGCTTGTTGCTTGGGCTTGCATGAGTTGCAGTGCAGCATCTGATGCCTGATGCTGGGAATTCGTGACGGTTGTTTTATTGTTTGTGATTTTTTTTTTTTTCGTTCAGTATTTTCATGGGGTTCACGTTAAAACGACGGCGTCTATTGGTTGCGTAATCCACGCGACAAATACGGACACGAGATTGCTAACTATAATTCATATATAATTCATAGAGTTTCTACTTGCCACATTTCGAATTAGACTCAAACGCCACAGAGAAAATTTTGAATAGATTTTTCGCCATCTTATTACTTGAAATTGAAATGGGACTCTAACTTTGGCGTTAGTTCATCAAGTGCGGTCAAACGTAATGACTTACGAGAGAGGTTCAAAGCCCAACAAGGAAGATTTTCAAAAAAAGTTTTTAGGGCTTATCTTGTATTTTAAAAAAAATAGATTTTATTTTTAATTTTTAAAATTATTTCAACATCAGTGTTAAAAAGATTCACTTCTATTTCTCTTTCTTCTTTTTTCGGTCAGATTTTTTTTTTTTTTTTCTGAATTAGGTATGATGCTATTTTTTTTCTCCTTTTACTTCTAATGAAAGTTATGTAAAAATAATATCTCTAAACGACCTTCCTTTACTTATTCTTGTATCAAGCGAAAACACATGAATCAAGCAAATTTTGAAATTAACAAAAATAAAGGAATAGATTGTGCAACCTAACAAAAAGTTACACGAAATAGAAGGATGAAAAAGAATGGAGATTGAAGAATTGTATTATGCCGTAGAAACTCAATCAAACATAGAACATCAAACCCTAGCCAACTACTATGCTAGAAACGAATGTAAACCGAAGGTTTAATCAAATGCCTACTCGAGGATCTACTCTATGATAAATACGAGTATCTTAAAATCAACCTTTACATGTACCTTAAGATGCATGCAACCTAATTCTCTTTAGAATAGGAATTCAATAAACAAAGAGATCTCTCTCAAACCTCATAATAAATTAACGTCAAAAATCTCTTAAAAGAGGGCAAAATCTGTCTTTAAATAGGCTACAATTTTAATGGGCCTAAGATTCTAATCCCTATAACTTTATTTGAGCCCTACCTAATTTAAATCCTATTAAAATTGGGCCTTACATAATAAGTAAGAATCTCATCCTAACTTAATTCCTAAAAGTAGGAAATTACCTAATTACATTAAAATTCAAAATTCTCACACATTAATGAAATAATTTAATTAAAAGACATAATAAGTAAAATGAACACCCATCTTGGCATCTTCTAGCAGGGGCCGTGACCTCCGGCACGCGCAACATCCCATATGTTCGATCCGGTCTCAATAATTCGCGTGCCAACTTCCTGTTCAGAATAGTATGTTCCGAAAATCATATCCTACAATCGGACCGTTAAAATTTAATCTCCTTTGGTGAGAATATGGCTTGATACGTCCTCTATCACTAGGTAAATTTGTAGCTCGGTACGAATACGCTAAGACCTCTGATCGCAAATAAAACCAAGGCTGCGCAATGCTACGAATAGCAGATCGTGAATGAACAAAAGTAACTTATTCCAAAATTTATATCTCACGATCGGACCGTTCAAATCCAATCTCCTTTGAAAAGGACGATGCCCAATGCGTCCTCTGACTCCAGTTAAATATTCAGACCGATCCAACAACGTTTGTGTCTCTGATTTGAAGAAATCATTAAATTGTGTTTGGGTGTAATTCACATTGTAGCGTTCAATTACTTTAAACCATGCAAGAATCCAAATTCATCTCGGACCCCCAACAATCACATCATCCCCTCCCTCATGGGAAGGATTCGTCCTCGAATTCAAATCTTCATGCGAATTAGAATACTCTGCATAAGCTGGTAATAATATATGAATTTCTATTGAAGATCGTATCATTCCCCATTTCTTAAAAAGAATTCGCCCTCGGATTTGATTTTGCGATTGACCTTATCCAATAAATCATAAGGATCATGCACATAAATAATGCTCAAAACAGGACACAAATTCATTGCAAACCTCAAAGGTGGTTCAGCTTCAAAACTATCTTGCTCCAAGTCTGAACCATAAATCACACTCGCAACGACCATTGGTGCACTATCAATGTCAGATGTTCCTTGAAAGGTTCTAGTCTAATTCCATCGTGATGGCACTGCATTCAAGCCCGTCGCAGGTCCTTGTAAAAATAGAACAAAGTGATCTGATTTGGATGTCTCTTCTCGAAAAATAGAACTTGGACTCTTTCCCCTGTTTTCCTCAAGTGAAGAATCAATCTATTATAAGAACTACCACGATGTCGGTTGGAGAACTCAAATCTTTCTCAACAAAAAATGAAACATCTTGTGAAACAACTTCCTCTCTTCTTGAATAGGCTAACTTGATGTTCACAATCTCATCGGTCACGAGTAGGCTAAGGACGCTTGAATTGCTCTCCTCAATCTCATCCTCACTACATACATCTCTCCCATCGGTCACCTTTTGATCAGATTCTGAAGGATCCTTTCTAAGCCATTGATTCAATCCTCATTTTGTACGATTAGCGGCTGGTTCTCGAAAATATCATTCATTCATCTCTGCATAGGACAATAATTCCTCAATAACATGACAATCAATGGTGTACATATCCAATCGGCGCCAAATATTCTGATTGAGGCCATAGTTGAATCTAGCCTTGACTGACTCAACTTCTTCTTCTACTCCTGCTTTTAATTTCAAAGATAGTATGTCGTGATAATATTCAATAACTAAATGATTGCCTTGGCGTAGATCTAGCAATTGATCTTTCAACTGACGAACATAGGAACTAGAAACATAACCTTTCCTCATGAATCATAAGGGCTCTCCATGTCTCAATAGGTGCCTCCAGATCTCTATCCCTATTCCGCTTAAAATATTTCCACCAAGTAGAAGCGTCATCTTTAAACTGAGAGATAACCAATTTTATCTTGGTACTTTATGAGAAGTTATGAAGTTCAAAGATATGCTCCATTTTTCCCTGCCAAGTCAGAAATGCTTCAGGATCATGCTTACCACAAAATTTTGGGATGATCTGCTTGATATTTCTCAACAAATCTCGATCATCAGTTTGCCATCGAATATCAATACGGATATCCTCTTCATCCTCCTCACAGACGTGTACATCCCTGTTGATAGGGGGGCCATTCTTGCGGTCTTGAATGGAAAGGTCAGGGACTGCATCCCCTGGTGTACAAAACCTAGCTAGTATCTCCCTGAAAATGGTCTCCAAGTTGGTCACACGGTCATACATTCCAATGGATATCAAACAACCATTATCTTTCTTTTTGTCATTGCTATCGTCTGCACCATAAACAATCAAACAAGCACTAGAAAAATAGATTTAGTAAGAGTTCACTCTCCAGATGTAACCCCAAATTTACTCTTCCCAATTTCTCTCAAAACAAGGCTTAGAATATAGTGAGGGGACGGGTTCACTCGCTCGTACTACTATCTTTGATAGATTGTAATTATGCAACAAGGTACTTCTTCACAATTGAACGAAATTCAAAATTAACAAAAATAAAAGGATAGATTGTAGAACCCAACAAAAAGTTACATGAAATAGAAGAATGGAAAAGAACGGAAGTGGAAGAAGCGTATTATGTCGTAGAAACCCAATCAAACATGGAACATCAACCCCTGGCCAACTACTATGTTAGAAACAAATGTAAACCAGACGTTCAATCAAACGTCTACCCAAGGATCTACTCTATGATAAATACAAGTATCATAGAATCAATCTTTATATGTATCCTAAAATGCATGCAACCTAATTCTATTTAGAATAGGAATTCAATAAACAAGGAGATCTCTCTCAAAGCTCATATTGATTATTGAAATTAACGTCAAAAATCTTTTTTGAAAAGGGTAAAATCTGCCTTTAAATTGGCTACAATTTTAATGGGACTAGGACTTCAATCCCTAAATTTTATTTGAGTCCTACCTAATTTAAATCCTATTAAAAATGGACCTTACCTAAGTAAGAAGCCCATCCTAACTTAATTCCTAAAAAGTAGAAAATTGCATAATAACATAAAAATTCAAAATTCTCACCAACTAATGGACTAATTTCTTAAAAGGCATAAGAAGGAAAATAAATATGCATCTTGGCATCTTCTAGGAGGGGTCATGACCTCCTACATGTGCAACACTCCATATGGCGATTTGGTCACAGTAACTTGCATGCCAATTTCTAAATTGAGAACAATATGTTCCAATAATAATAACTCATTAGCGGACCGTTAGAATTTAATCTCATTTTGTTAGCATATTTATTTAGAAATCCTATGTCAATGGGTAAAATTTCAGTTTGATTGCAATACGTTCAAACCTCCGATCGCCTATAAAATCAAGAGTGCGCAATGCTGCAAATAGCAGATCGTAAATGAACAAAAATAGTTGTTTTCCAAAATTTATATCTCACGATCGGACAGTTCAATTACAATCTCCTTTGAACATGATAACACATAATGAGTATGATGACTTCACTTGAATTTTCAGACCGATCCGACAACATTTTGGCCTCTGATTGGAAGTAATCACAAAACTGCGCTTTACTATAATTCACACAACAGGGTCTAATTACTTTAAACCATGCAAGAATCCAAATTCGTCTTGTGCGTATAACATTCACATCACTAAGTCTTTCAACTAACTCGCTCCTGGTCTGAAGAAGTAATATTGTGTGTGGAAGGTCTATAGGGTACAGAGGAAGTACCAATTAAACTTTTAAATATCTATTCCCCTTGCACAATGAGGGGTAAGAGACTGCTGTGGAATCGAATATGCTCCCTAATCCTTCGAGATACCAAAGCTAGATGGTGTGTAGTGGGAAATTTTAATTCTTTCCACAGTCCAGATGAACGGCGCGGTAAAAATTCAGTGTCTGTATCATAAAGCAGAGAGTTTGAAAAATTCTTGTCCAACACTGAGTTGATTGACTTTCCTATGAGTAAATACATGTTTACATGCATATCCAGAGGGGGGATGAGCTGCCGCCATTTGGACATATTTCTCTTGTCTGAGGCCTGGATCAACACATGGTCGGGAGTACACCAAATTGGGCTTGATCACTCCAAGGCCATTGACCTATTTTGCTGAGATTAGAAGAGGTTAATTGCGGGCCAAAAGTATTTAGATCCCTCAACTGTTGGGAACAAAAAGAAGGTTTTGTTGAATTCATAAAGATCACCTGGTCTTGTATGCAAGTCTCAGAGAAATGTTGAGTCAACTGCACGAGAAGTTAAAGCTACTGAGGTTGGCATTAAGGAATTGGAACAATACTGTTTTCGGTGTTGTTGGTAATAGAATCCATTATTTAAAAGCAGGGTTAAAGGACTTCGATGTGAGGACCGAATCATTAATCCCTTCAGCATCAGATCGAATGGTGAGAAGTGAAGAATGGAAGGAGCTTCAACAAGCACTGAGGAACAAGGAGTCAGTGCTCTGGCAGAAATCAAGAACAAATTAGATCCGTGAAGGAGACAACAATACAAGCTTTTTCACTCTAATGTTAGAAGCAGTAGAAGAAGAACTAGTATCAGAGGGTTGGACTTGAATGGAAACTGGACAGGAGATGTCTCAGAGATTAAGGTTGTATTTACACGGCACTTTGAAGCACAATTCTCTGTTGATCCCTGGCAAAGACCATCTTTTCATCTCCCTGCTTTAAAGACAATATCATCATCAGATAATGCCTTCTTGATATCAGCCTTCACAGAGGAAGGAATTCATTCAACTGTATGGAGTTGCGCAGCCAACAAATGTCCACGCCCAGATGGATTCAACTTCTCATTCATACAAAGTCACTAGGAGACCTTAAAGCATGATTACATTGCATGCATGCTTGAATTTTACAGGGAAGGACGTCTCTCAAAAGGAATAAACTCAACGTTTATCATCCTTGCTCCTAAAATAAACAATCCCGTTCAGTTGGACCATTACAGACCCATTTCCTTGGGTGGTAGTGAATACAAATTGTTTTCCATACTGCTAGCTAACCAAATGAAGCAGGTTCTCCACAAGGTAATATCGCATAATCAAACTGCTTTCATCAAAGGTCCACAGATTTCAGACGGAATATTGATGGCAAATGAAGTAATTCATTCTGTAAAGAAAATGAAGAAACATGCCTCTTGCTGAAAGTTGATTTCACCAAGGCCTTTGATATGGTAGACTGGAGATTCCTACTATCTATGTTGTCAAACTGGGATTATGCAGGATTTGGTTTGACTGGACTAAGGAGTGCATATCAACTCCATGGTGTTCTTATTAACGGATCAAGTGAAGGAGAGTTCAAATTGGGTAGGGGACTTTGGCAAGGTGCCTTTATCTTCATTCCTCTTCTTGGTGGTGGTAGAGGGCCTCAACTTACTTCTTACAAGAGCAGTGAGTATAGGCAGACTAATTGGTATTAAAGTGGGAGCAATGCACATTTTTTATCCTCGATATGCGGATGATACTCTGCTATTTGCAGCTGGATCTCTTCAAAACCCCATAGTCATGAAGAGTGTACTACGAATATTCAAGTTACTATCTGGTCTGTCAATCAACTTTGCAAAGAGCTGCTTATTTGGTATGAACATTCTGGAAGCCCGAATGCAAAGATTCTCTAGTTGGTTGCAATGTAAGTCAACCTCACTCCCCTTCACTTACTTGGAAATTAAGGTAGGAGCAAACCTGAGAAGGATCAAAGTATGGACCAAAGTGATGAAAATAATCCAAGACAAGGTGAATAGTTGGCATAATAAATTTTTATCCATGGCAGGTAGAGTTACGCTCACCAAATTTGCGCTTTCCTGCTTACACCTCTACTACCTCTCCCTGTACATGATGCCTAAACAAGTGATCAAAAGTATTGAGAAAATTTTGAGTTTTTTTTTTGTGGAAAACTAAGAATAATCAAGAAAGAGTCATCCATTGGATCCATTGGAGAGACTTTTGTGCAAAAGAAAGCAGAGGAGGCATTGGCATAAAAAATCTGAGTATTATGAACAAGGCGCTCCTCTTCAAATAGCTATAAAGATTGAGAACTAAAAAGGACAGCTGATGGAGTCATATTATCAAGACTAAATATCGAAACCCCACATATCGTTTAGTTGATTGGAGCATGGTATCTCTGTTGGATGTTGTATCGAACCAATGGAAAGATATATGGAGCTTGGCAAGCAATCAGTACCTTTCCAGGCACCTGAAGTTAGATACGAGTAGTGGTCAAAAAACATTATTTTGGAGGTACAATTGGACGTTGAACGGATGCTTACCTACAAGATATGAGTGATTATATAAACTAAGCACGCAAAAGAACAACAAGGTGAATGAGATATTGTGTACAATGGGAGATTCAAGATGTGGAATCTATCTTCTTTCAAGAGAGTGCCCACGCCTAGAGAAAAAGTGCAACTAGAGATCTTTATGCATGAGTTACAAAATTTTGAAGTCAGGGGGGCACAAAACCAGACTTATGGTACTGGATAGGGCCGAACGCAGAACAATTCTCAGTTTCTTCAACTTATTCCATTCTCAACTCATTAGGACAGGATGTGGAGAACTCAGACAACGCTGTTTTTCAGACATGGGGGGAGGACAACACCAAAAAGCATCCAGTTCTTCTCATGGCGTCTGCTCTAATACAGAATCCCTACAGTGAATAACCTAGTACGCCGAGGTATACAAATTGCTTTGGCTAATAGACATTGTGTTCAATGTGGCCGGATGGAAGAAACTGCGGATCACATGTTCATAAATTGTGCACAAATGGTAGATCTATGGCAAGTTATATATGACTGGCTTGAACTTGATTATATAGAGCAATCAGAAGTCCAAAAACACTTTACTGAGTCTTGTACGCGGCAGAGTAGGAATGGATATGTGGAAGGCAGTGTGGCAAGCCACTGTCTAGAGTTTGTGGTACGATAGAAATGCAATACGATTCAACTCTACCACAGGGCCCGAAACCATGGGAGAATGGATAAAATCAAGGTATGGCAATGAATAATGGCGCACAAGAAGGCATTCATGGGTACCACATTTGGAGATTGGTTCAGACAACCCATACTCTGCTGTTTGATCTCATTCAGAACCTAAGACAAGAAGAGGGAAAGAATGTTGTTCTGGTAGACGGTTCGACTATGCAACTATTGTAAATAAGTTTTCTTCTTTTGATAATGAAATTACTTACCTAAAAAAAGTATATACTAAAAACTAAAATCAGCATACAATAAACATAATGTACAAGGAACTTACCTTCAACAGTTCTTGCCAGTGCTCTGCACTGTTAACAACTATCATGTGTTTCTGGATCAACAGCACTGCCAGTGCTCTTCTTGTAACGTCACTGAGCAGCCCTTACTCCCCTCTCTAAACATTTAACTTATTCGTCACATGTGATTCTCCAATATGGTGCTTCCTTTAACCAGCTGCCGGATCCTTGCTGCACACTTTGAGTGAGAACCTTTCGTCTAACCGACTCCACCTTGTATCCCCTTAATGTCAACTCTTTCATTGCAACGAACATGGCCCTCTCCTTTTCCAGAGTGAAGTACTTTTCTTCTTGAACAGTTGCCTTCATTTTCCAGAATGCTTTTCAACAATTGGAGTATATTGTTCTTCATAACCAATGCCAATAGTCAGATTGGTTATGCATCATCCATTCTTGTAGTAGTGTGTCTGCAAAGTGGTTAGTATCAGCCAAAGAAGAAAGCATATAAGAAGATAAAAAGAGTTTAAAGTAAGGGAGAGTAGATGAAGAACAGTAATTACACAATTTATGCAAGCAACAATAATGTTTAGTAGAAGGTACAATGCAAAAGAAGAAAAGAAGAAAAAAATATGAAACTCAAAATCCCCGAAACACTACGGGATGGAAGCAGGGAGCATTTAACAACCAGAATTGAAGGCCTGATTTTTATTTTCTTTTTCAGTTTTGTTCTTTTTCTTGATTTTCATTGTTTCCAAACACAACTCATTTAAACCAATCAAAGCAAAAGCTTGAAAAAAGAAAGTAGGGGAAAGAGGAAGAAAAATAGAGCAGCTTTACAACAACAACATACAACATAACGTACCCAGTATATTCCCAACTAAGTTGGGGTATGGGGGGTCAGATGAATGCGGCCTTACCCTTGTAATTATACAAAGAGGCCATTTCAATGCGACCCAATCTGCATTGCATCATTTGATGTATTAAGTTCCAGCAACTTCACTAAATAGAAGCACTGAAATTTAGCCCCTGTTTTGCGCCGCCTTTTTAAAATTATAATCCAATTATAAGCACATTTTTTCAAAAAATAACTCTTCATTTTTTCAAAAAAAGTTATTA
>JAOWBN010205016.1:0-14418 GCA_028565015.1 Pinguicula moranensis | reverse complement strand
AGGTTAGAGATTATGGGTAAGGGCACTGTACCTCTAGTATATATGATCAACAACTTGTTAAAGGATAGAGAATGATTATGTTCTCTTTGTTACTGATAAATTACTGGAGAATGCCCTTTGAATTAATTAACTTCTTTTCGTGTGTTCTGCACTTGTTCCTACTTTCTGATCTTGCACATTCACAGCTGAATCATGGCATTATTGTACTATCACATCAAGCCGTTCTTATGTGAAAGGTTTCATTCTTCTTTAGAGCTGAACTTCAATGTCCAGCATAGTCATGCTGTTTATTTCAAAGTGATGAAAAGAATGGGTGAATCAATAATTGCCTTATCTAGGGGAAAGAAAATCAGAGTGATTATGTTTGGCATTTCCCAGAAGACTGAAATTAATGAAAAATGCGTTGGAAGAAACCTCATATATCCATGCCTTGATTTGTCTGGAGGAAATTATGCAGGGAATCTGGATATAGATATACCACACCTAAAAATGTAGAGAATGATGCTTTGTACTTTAACTCTGTTGTGCATACAGAAACTAGCTTTGCCGATGTATAAATATTGCAGAAAACTACAGCTAAGCGTAGCATGCTATTTTTCCTTTCACCATTCTGTCCATTTCTCTCCTGTTTCTTATTACCAATTACCTGTTTTTCACTATCAACTATACAAGACAGACACTAGATGAGTTTCAAAATCTGACCTCCTATCTTAAAAACTTAAGAAACCATGAGTCGTTTGAGGTTGTGTCAAGAGAGACCAAAGATGTAAGAGAAACATGACATCCCACTTCAAAAGCATCAGAGACCCAAAATGGTTTAGTGTAGGTGCTTGGTAGTTTGTAACAGAGCCGAATGTAGATAGGAACATAGATAAAGTTTGTATTAAATCATTTTTCTTGTATTCAACCGTACTCTATTACAATTATTATATAGAAGGGAATCACAACTAAGTAGGGAAGCAATAGGGAATAAAGGAATGATTGATTTTGGTCAATCATTTCCTTGTACAATTTTCTTAATTTACTCCTTCCCTATTTAACTAATTTTATCACTCCCCTCAAGTTGAATTGTAGAGTCTTCAATTCCCAACTTGCTCAACATACGGTAAAATATAGGGCCACTGACAACTTTGATTAAGATGTCAACCAGCTGATCTTCTGATTTTACATATGGCAAACTAACCATTCATTCTTCTATCTTTTCGTTGATGAAGTGGTTGTTTTGTTTGGTCATGTTGTACGGAGTTCCCTGAGATACTTATTGCAGCTTGATTGTCACATTTTAGAGGGCATGTTGTCTCAATGGGGTACCCTATTTCAGCTATCAACTTTTGTAGCCACAATATTTCAGCTAATTCTCGTGCGACACCTCTAAACTCAGCTTCTGCACTTGAGAGTGCTACTCCCTTTTGTCTTTTTACTTTTCTATGTCACAAGATTTCCTCCCATCAAAGTAAAGTATCCTGATGTTGATCTCCTATCATTTGGATCGTCCCTAGTCTGTATCTGTGTATCCTTCAATATGTAAATGGTCGTATTTTCGAAATAAGATCCATTTTCCTGGAGATCCCTTCAGATACCAAACAACTCGCATAGCTGCCTCCAAATGATCAATTTGCGGTTTGTGCATAAATTGGCTAATCACTCCAACTGTATACACTATATCTGGTCTAGTATGAGACAGATATATTAGCTTTCCCACCAACCTTTGATATTGCTCGCAGTCAGCCGGCTCAGCTTTTTCATCTATCTTCAACTTTTTATTTGCCACCATTGGTGTATCAACTGGTTTGCAATCTAGTAACCCTGTCTCTGCCAAAAAGTCCAATATGTATTTTCTTTTGGAAATAAAAATACCTTCTTAGGATCTCAAAACTTCGATCCCCAAAAATACTTAAGCTTTCCTAAATCTTTCATCTCGAATTCTTGGAATAAGTTTTCTCTCAGTTTTCTAATTTCAATATCATCACTGCCGGCAATGACTATGTCATCCACATAGATGATTAGGCATGTAATAAGCTCTCCTCTTTTCTTCAAGAATAAGGTATGGTCGGAGTTGCTCTGACTATATCCATATTGTCCCATTGCCATGGTAAATTTTCCAAGCCATGCTCTCAGGAACTATTTGAGTCCGTATAGTGCCCTTTTTAGTTTGCAGACCTATCCTTGATTGAATTGAGTAGAGAAATCTGGTGTGACTTCCATATAAACTTCTTCTTTTAGATCGTCATGTAGAAATGCGTTCTTTACATCAAATTGATGTAGTTGCCAATCAAGATTAGCTGCAAGTGAGAATAGTACTCTAATCGTATCGATTTTGGCTACTGAAGAAAATGTTTCTAAGTAGTCAATCCCATATGTCTGGGTGTAGTCATTAGCTACTAATCGAGCCTTGTATCTTTTCACTGTTCCATCTGCTTTGTGTTTCATAGTGAATACCCACTGACACCCTACTGATTTTCTCCCTTTGGGTAGCATGCATGGTTCCCATGTATTATTCTTCAATAAAGCATTCATCTCAGTCTGCATAGCATGTCTCCATATCTCACTTTGTTGAGTTTCATGTATTGTTCGTGGGATTTTTTCAGAGTATATAGTTGCAGCAAATGCTTTAGCACTTTCAGATATACTCCCCCTGCCCAACTGAGCTAGTGGGTACCTTGATGATTTTAAAGTTTGTTCTCAACTATATCTCTTGGGCGGAATACCACAATTATTATGTGGTGGTAATAAATATGACACCTGTGATGAGCTTTGTGGATCGACTATTGGTACATCATTTGTATCCTGTTCTGAGAGATCACTGAAAGAATCAGGGTCAGTAATTAACTGAGAGTCCTGGTCAAGTGTACTTACCTCCAAGCCACCGGACGAGGACTCAAGTGGTTCGTGAGCTACAGGAACAGTGGGAGGCGAAGACGATGTATTCAAATGTCCAGCAACAAGTTCATTCAGATTCAACATCAAAGGCACATCCAAAGTTAACCAATTCAAGTGATCATGATTATTCTCCCCCTGAGCCCTGGAGGTGGTTGATTGATAGTATTATGTTTCCACAAAGGCACAATACATGGTGGTATATATCCAATTAGTAAGGGGATGATAACATTTGTATCCCTTTTGATGCTGACCATATCCTACAAACATGCACTTGATTGCACAGTACACTCAAAGACTCGAGGTTGCAATGTAAGAGTGGATAGAACATGAGTGAGATCACATAAAGTTTGTAAAGGTGTTTTGAGGTCAAGAGCTTTGGTAGGAAGTCGGTTAACAAGGTAAACTGCAGTGGCAAGTGCATCAACCCATAGAAAAGTTGATGCAACGGATTCAATCAGCAGTGCTCGTGTAATCTCTAGGAGAGAGGTTTGGTGAATCAACCCTTTATTTTTGAAAAAGTTTTCCATCTAGAGTTGATAAACTCTCCCCCCCATTATCCGATCGCAGTATGCAAATGATTTTCTGAAATTGAGTCTGAATTAAGGCAAAGAACTTAAAGAATTTCAATGGGACCTCGGATTTATTTATGAGAAAGTAAACCCATATCATACGGGTGCAATCATCAACAAACAACAAAAAATATTTGAACCCAGCACGACTAACACTTGGGGCAGGACCCCAACATCCAAATGAATTAACGAGAAAGGTTCAGATGTTTTAGCAGTACTCAAAGAAAATGAATGTCTATGATGCTTTGCCAAAACACAGGTATCACAAATAAAATCACTATTTTTCCGAAATAATTGAGGGAACAAAAACTTGAGATACCCTGCTTACGAATGCCCCAACCGTCTATGCCAAAGTCAAAGCTGTCGATTCACTGTACCATCATCTAATAAAGCAGTTCCAGGGTGAACCACATTGACATAATAGAGCCCCCACCCCCATCCCTATTCAGTGCCACGCCCAATGATCTCCTTTGTCCGAATCTCCTGTAAGAGGCAAAAATGAGAAAACATCAGAACAACACAATTGAGTTCCTGTGCCACAAGACTGATGGACATGAGCTTGCATGATAGATTGGGCACATATAAGCAATTCTTGAGTTTCAAAGAAGGTGATATTGCAATAGAATCAGCCCTCTAAACTGGAGATAATCCTCCATTAGTAGTTTGTATTTGACTCCGTTGTGGTTGATCGAGAAATAAAATCATTCGGGTCATAGGTCATAGTTTTCGTAGCACCACAATCAAAAATTCATTTATCACATTTTTTATCTAGCTCCTGAAGAATATATGAAGAACCGATTTTTTTGTAGGGTTGTATTTGGGAAATGGGTATTTGATCAGGTTTTTTCAGAATTTTTAATGAGTTGGTGGACAGTTTAGCAATTTTCAGAACATCTGGAGGTGTTTTTCGGATTTTCAGATTGTCTGGGGGTGGTTTTTGGGTTTTCAGATTGTCTGGGGTGTTTTTTGGGCTTTCAAGTTGTTTGGGGGTGTTTTTTGGGTTTTCAGATTGTTTTGGGATGGATTTCGGGTTTTAGAGAACTGTCGGGCTCCCTGTGAGTTTTCTGGATTGTTCAGGGGTGCAGTGGATGGAACACTAGCCGACACTCCAAGCCACCATTAACAAGTTACCATAGTACACAAGCTTCTACGAGCCTTCCCTTGCTCCAAGGCTTCTAAGCCTTCACGACTTATCAACCACCATGGTTTAAAACAACTTGAACTTTTATTCCAAACTTTTATTGGCTTCTCGTATAGCTTCAATTTTTCAGTTCCTCAAGATCAGATCTGTTAACCGCAATATCAAGATTGCCTTTATCTTAACTCAGTCACTCGCAAACTTGACACAAACCACAAAGGTTATCTCGTCATACCAACCAGAAGATAAATCAAGCAGCTAACAGTGTTCTCTCGGATATCCCAATTACAACTCCAAGTAAACAGGGGCATCACAACATACTGGAACACACAAATTACCACAAACTACTACGATTTCCAGCCAATTGAATAATCTAAAAAATTTGTCCAACAAAACCCCAAAATCCGCGCACGTTTTTGTGCCTCATACACTGAACAATCGATCATCATGCCTTATGTATTCTCTTTGTCGCTCCATGGGCTTTCCAACGGCACCAAAATTGTTGCAATCGAAGCTGCAGAACTCCGACAATTGTTGGTCAAAGTTGATTACTTCCAAATTTCGCAAACAACTGCGTTTTCATCAAATTTGATGAAATCGGGACCCTTTTCCGAATACACTTGACCATGAAACTTTAGGATTTTTGTTTATATTTCAATGGGCTTTCAAACGACACCAAGATCATTACGATTGGAGTTTTCAATCTTTGAAAACTGGCAGTCAAAGTAGCGGCGACACTGGTCAACACTGGAGATTTGCTTAAAAATCTTCCCTTTTTTTCCTTAACAAATCTTGTGCCCAAAACATCACAATTCTCTAATCGGAAATCATCAAGATCTCAATTCCATTGCAAATCTTGAAATACAATCCAAATCTCACAACCTGACTCTGATACCACTTGTTGGGGAAATATTTCAAACTTTGTGAAAGCGGAAATAACAAAATAAGGCAACAACACAAGATTCACATGGTTCGACCTGAAAGCCTACATTCATGGGAGAAGAGGAGAATCAATCCACTAAGAAACAACATTCTCGTGATACAACAGAGACACCGAGAAATAACTAAAAGATATTAAGAAAACCTCTCAAGTCCCGCAGACACAGAGAATCACATCTCAAGCCTCACATCTCTCTTTTTTCTCTCACCCAGTCTCTCTCCTTTTTTGCCTCCCTCTTCTCAACCCTAATAGTTAAAAAATCTCATATTTATAGGCACAAATTCTAATATTATTAGAATTCTTACAAGGAATATTAATTCAAGTCAAATACTAGGAATTTAATTAGCCAAATTCCTAACAATCACCCTCTTGACTTGAATTCTCTCGTATAATGAACAAACTTGATTTCTTCTCCGAGCTCCCCTCAGGGGTAGCTCCACGGTGTGCACCAGTCAAGCTCATCTTGAACTTGTCAAACAGAAGAGAACATGATCGTCATATCCATGGGACCAATAGGTTTCACATCAGTAGAAGTGCACTTCTCTGACCATACAGAAACTCTTTGTTTTTGCTCAAAACACGATCATGGTCTCCAACACAGACAAACACTTCTCACCAAGAGAACATCCCTTCTTCAACTCATTCACACCACTTACACTCTTGCAACCAGAGTGAATCATCGATCTTAAAACACTAGCCGACACTCCAAGCCATCATTACCAAGCTACCATAAGTTCTCAAGCTACCACGGTACACAAGCTTCCACTAGTCTTTCCTAGCTCCAAAGCTTCCAAGCCTTCATGACTTATCAACAACCATGATTTCAAGCTACTTGAACTTTTATTCCAAGCTTTGATTGGCTTCTGTCTAGCTTGAATTTTTCAGTTCCTCAAGATCAGATCTGTTAACCACAATGTCAAGATTGCCTTCATCTCGACTCAGCCACTCGCATACTTGATCCCTCGCCATACCAACCAGAAGATAAACCAAGCAGCTAACAGTGTTCTCTCAAATATCCCAATTACAACTCCAAGTAAACAGGGACATCACAACATACTAGAACACACAAATTATCACAGACTGCTTCAAAATTCAGCCAATTGAAAAATCAAAAAATCTGTCCAGCAAAACCCAGAAACCCGCACACGGTTTTGTGCAAAATTCACCTCATACACTGAACAATTGATAACCATACCTTATGGGATATCTTCATCGTTCCAACGGGACCAAAATCATCATAATTGGAGTTGTATAGCTCCGGCAATCGTCGGTCAAAGTTGACTACTTCCAAATTTCGTGAACAGAAGCGTTTTCATTAAATCATATGAAATAGGAAACCTTCCTGAACACACATGACGACGAAATCATAAGGATTTTGTTCCTCTCTCAATAGGCTTTCAAATGACACCAAGATCATCACGATCAGAGTCCTCAATCTTCAGAAATTGGCGGTCAAAGTACGGCAACACTGGTCAACGCGGGAGATTTGCTCAAAAAATCTTTTTTTTTCCTTTAACAAATCAAATCTTGTGCCCAAAACATCACAAACCTCTCATCCCTAATCATCAAGATCTCAATTTCATTGCAAATCTTGAAACACAATCCAGATCTCACAACCTCGCTCTGATACCACTTATTGGGGGGAAATATTCCAGAAATTTGTGAAAGCAAAAATAACAAAACAAGACAACAATACAAGATTTACATGGTTCGGCCTGAAAGCCTACATCCATGGGAGAAGGGGAGAATCAATCCACTAAGAACAACATTCTCGTGATACAACAGAGACATAGAGAATAACTAGAAGATACTGAGATAGAAGATACTAAAAAAACCTCTCAAGTCCCAGACACAGAGAGTCACATCCCAAGTCTCACATCGCTCTATTTTTCTCTCAACCCATCTCTCTCCTTTTTGCCTCTCTCTTCTCAACCCTAATAGCTAAGAAATCTCATATTTATAGGCAATAATTCTAATACTATTAGAATTCTTATAAGGAATATTAATTCAAGTCGAATACTAGGAATTTAATTAGCCAAATTTCTAACAGATTATCTTGTCTTTGGTCTGAGGAACCTAATGGTGTCGAAGTCGATGAATTAATTAGCATAGCCCCCAGGCCCAAGTACGTAGCCGTGATTTCTGTCTTTGGTTGGAGATGAAAAAATTTGCCTCATAATTACTGTTTTTTTATATAGAAATTTTATTATGTATTTGACTTTCACAAAAAAAAATATTTTTCCTATCTATTACATTACATTCAAGCACTTGTCAAAACAAAATACATGCAGAGGGGTTCTCTAGCCACTCCTTTATCGCCGGTCCTGCACCTAATGTGTTATTATAGATGCTCTAATCCAAGTGGAAATCTTTGTAGTCTCTACTCGCAATTCGACGGCGTGCCATTGAATACAAAATTATTATGGGCTTTTCATAACCCCCACACTATGCTCTGCCAAAAAGACTTCCATAATTCACTTCATTTCTTCTGTTTGGTCATTCCCATATGTAGGAGATAGTGTTGTAGTGGATTATTGCTCCCCACATGATAGTGTCCTAACCATTTATAGAGGTCTTGCCATATTTTTTATGTAGTGTCACATTCAAAGAATATATGGCGTATAGTTTCTTCTTTGATTTAGTAAAACCCGCAACCAGGGGCTGGCAGTTGGGTCATGCTTATGCCCCAGGTATGCAGCTTGTCAAAAGTTGAAATCCTCTCCAAATTTAGACGCTAGACAAAAGCAATCATCCTCTTTGGTGATCCACTGCTCTAGCTTATTGTCAACACTACAGTGTCAAGCATCAAAATACCCGTAAACTATATTAGTATGGTAGATACAGTTTTTACCATGTAACTGTAGCTTTCTCTGTTCGCAGTGATCTCCAGTTGTCCTTCTCTTAGGGGTGTATCTCAGTACCTGCAATAACATACTCTAAAATAGGGAATAGTAACAGTTCATAATCAAATAGCAATCTGCCACAGTGCCATAACCAGGTCAGTTGATCACTATTCAGACATATTTTAGCAGTTACTGAGTTGTTCTTGTCTGAAACAATTGAGTATAGTTGATCAAAGACATCAACAAGGCATCTCAGAACCGACCACATGGATTGCCAGAATAGAGTATCTTCCACATTTCTATGTGTCGCTGCATATTGTTGTTGAACCAGTATGCCGAGCACACACATTTACACAAATATTTTCACCATTTGGACAAGCGGCCAGTAGCAATGATTGCTATCAGTCTTTATCCAATCCTTTTGGGCACAAAATAGATAAATTAAATGATATTACTAAGTAGTTTGTCTTGATTTATTATAATCTTCCGAAATCATTTGCCGAGAAGAGCTAAGTTAAATAGCTCCATGTTATTTAATCCCATCCCACACTAGCCTACTTCTCGGCTGATGAAGTCCCCTTTTATCTAGTGTATTGGTTTACATTCTTGGGTTGTTCACTCATAAGAATTTTGGTTGTATCGGTTTGGATTCATGGTGGCAATGACTTCTTTTGGTGCTTTAGAAGTGGATAGGTAGTACATTTCCTAACTAGCGAGGGTGGACTTGATGAGTGAGATGCGGCCCCAAATGTGAGATACAAATTTTCCCAGCTTTTTATTCTTTTCCTGAATTTTTCTATCATCGATTGCCACATAGTTGTCTTGGGTTTGCGTCCAAGGGTAGACTAAGATAAGTTTGTAGGAATTTGGCTATACGGAAGTTAAACTATTTGCATAGTTTTGAATATCAAAGCTTGGGATGATTATCTCCAAGATGTTGCTTTTTGAAAAGTTTACTCTGAGCCCTGACGCCTTCTCAGAAAGCCTCAAAATGCCTTTCATTTCTTGTACATTTTGTACGATTCCTTGGCAGAAGAGAGGGTATCATCTGCATATTGTAGGTGGGTCACAGGTACATTATGTTTACCTATATGCAGGATGGACCATCTGCCTAGTGATGTTTCCCGATCAATCATGAGGTGTAAACTTTCAATGGCAATGAGAAAGACTAATGGCGACAGGGGGTCAACCTGTCTAAGGCCCCTCTCTAATGCAAAATCCATGGAAGGACAACCAATGACTAGTATTGTAGCAGTAGTTGTGGTTATGCATTTGGGTGATCCAGTTTCTCCACTTCTCACAGAAACCGAACTTCTCCAGCATCATAAAGAGGAAGCATTATCTACTGAATCAAAGAACTTTTCAAAATCCACCTTGAGTAGCAAGCTTGTTCTCTTTGAGCGTTTTATCTCCTTTATATTACAATGTCATCCACAATATGCCTAACTTTATAAATGTCATCTAGTAAGGAAAGATTATTTTAACCATAATAGCACTTAAATGGTTGGCCAATATTTTTGTTAAGATCTCATGGGCACATCCAACCAACGATATTGACTGATAGTGCTCAATTCTCTCCAGACTAAGGATCTTAGGCATCAACACAACATGTGTATAATTAGTTCATTTTATCAGTTGGTCATTTTCATGAAACTGCTGGATGAATGATATAATATCATTCTTCAGCGTTTTCCAGGAATGCTTAATGAAGTAGAAGTTAATCTCTTCTTCCATGAATGGCATAGTGATGCAGGAGCATCTAAGCCACCCGAGTCAACCCCGCCTCCAACGATCATGGATGTGGACAAGGGTATGGATTCAGAATACCATGAGCAGAGAAGGAAGGCTAAGGACAAAAGAAAATGAACGCTTAGGGTACATTCCCAATCGATCGAGAAAATTGGCGAATGGAATGAAGGGATTAGTATACGACACGCACGGATGACCGATAAGACACATTTGCGTGATATTGTTGTCCTTTAAAATTTAGTCGTGTCAGTTCAATTGTAATAAGCCAAAATACTTCCTAGGAAGTTGGAGCAACTATCGTATGAATAAAATCACCAATCGCTCGAGGAAATTGGAGGATGGCTCAGAACAAAGACAGCTACCGGTCAAAACAAGTGCGCTATCGTGGCTGATGGAGAAACATTTGTGTTGTCCATGCCAAGTTTCTATTTTGACATACCATTTTGTTTTGGTTGAGTCCAACCAACTTGTAAGGTCCCTCTGTGCGCGTGGGCACCAAATTTGGCCCCAAACGACTCGAATACATGAACCATGATGCAGACCAAACGTAGCTTTCTTGATTATAGGTGCTAGTTTGTGGTAGATGTTAGAGTGTCTCGACCAAAGTCCCGATCCACGGACATGTCATGGGTGAGCACATAATCTTCAAGACATGTCAGGGTATTGTTGGTCCAATTTTGGATAGCGATAATTCCATCCCCTAAAGAGATGGCACAAGCCACTCTTTTCAAATCATGGAAAACGTCCAAGGACCATTCAGCTGCGTTCGATAATTGGGGGGTCGAGCGTTAAGGGCCTTAAGCTATAAATACCTCGACTATCCCTTGGTCTTTTAACTCACCCAACAAGAATACTTCAATAATATCCAAAAGCTTTCATTTTTTTGAGTTCATTCCTAAGATTTTGTGTGAGACCACCTATTGGGGTGTCATTCTAGCATCCATGAGCGCAATTGAGTATATTTCCCCTAGTATTATCACAATACAAACCCCGACATCAGTTGGTATCAGAGTCTTGATACCTCATCTTCTTGTAGAACAATCAAATGGCGAGGAATTATGGACGAGGGTTACGGAGCTTCGATCCACAACCACAATCACAATATATCCAGTATATTCCCAACTAAGTTGGGGTCTTGGGGGTCTGATGTACACGGCCTTACCCTTGTAATTATACAAAGCGGTCATTTCCGTTGCGACCCAATATGCATTGCGTCATTTGATGTATTGAGTTCCAGCAACTTCTCCAAAATAGAAGCACTGGAATTTAATATAGCCATTTTGCTCTAGTCTATTATTAGCGCAAAGCTAAAAGAATTGTCAATGATGACTCTTTCAGCTCCATTTGCAATGGATATGGTTATGGAGCTTCGATGATGAAGACAATTCCCACGGTCGAGAGGATCGGAGAAATGAGTTGATCGAGAAGATGAGGCAACAAATTGTGGATCTTACTCAAAGGTTGGAGTCCACAACTCGTTGCTATGATGAAGAAGATGGTTTTTCTGACTGTTATGAGCCCATTCTCCGATGCTATGGATGCGATGACCGAAAGGAGCGCACCTCCGGCCTTTACTTCAAGGTGGAGTTTTCCAAGTTCTCAGTTTCCCTACAACCCGAGGGCTTCATTGATTGGATCAACGAAGTAGACGCTCAAGGAAGTTCCTAACAAGGTGAAGGTGAAACTTGTTTCCATCAAGCTCAAAGGATGATCCTAGGCTTCGAAGGGCATTCAAAAATTACATCTTGGGAGAATATAGAGAGAAAAATGTGGAGTCATTTCCTTTCATTTGAGTATGCTCCGTCTCTCTACCAACACCTTTATACATTGAGGCAAGGGACAAGAAATGTTGAATAATACATGGAGGAATTATATCAACTCGCGGCAAGGACTGATCTTGCCGAGTCGGAGGAGCTATTGGTAGGTCTCTACATTAGTGGCCTACAGACCAGCATCCAAAATGTGTCGGTGCTCCAATCATAGTGGAGCTTTTCAGAGGCCTATCAACAAGCATTGGCTATTGATAGGCAACAAAATAATCCAGGGACGAAATCTCAAATCGTTTGGCCAGGTGGAGCGCAAGGCAAGACCATGGCAAAGGATGCGCCCAAGGAGGCACGAGTAGAAAGCCGTCCGAGCGGTAAACCCACTCAAAATGACGCTAGCACATCCACCATTAAGTGCATTCGTTGTAGAGAGCCCAGACATAAAACCAATGAGTGCAAAAAGGCCGCAAACAACCGCGACAAGAACTTGATTATTGAGGATCATCATGAGTACCAAGAAAGGGACAATCCGGTGTACGATGAGGAGGAAGAAGACATCTTGCAAAGTGATGTCTGTTGGCACACAAGAGACACATAATGGGCCAATAAATTCCAAAGCACGCCCAAGTTTACAAGAAATAAATCATGCCAATGAATTACAACCCAAAATCACCAGCAGAATGAAAAAAATCAGCTCTACCGACACTTTGCAGCAAGTCATTACATCAAAAGACTTTTCCACTGAAAATCCGGCACAAAATCATGCAACTCCAGCAAACAATCCACAAGAAACAGCGTCTCTTTATCCCAAAACCTGCAGGAACAATCCAGAGACAGCAAAAAAAATTAGTACACATTAGAACTCTCTGGATGAATGCTAAAATGTATAAAAATCAATGAACCATGTAAAAACATTGCAAGTTGAAATAAATAAATTGTTCAATTTTTCAGCTACTCAAAACTCAGCATGGTATCAGATCATTTGTCACGGCTTCACCGCCTCTGATCCACGACCTCCCTCTCCTTAACACATTGTGTCCCTTATCTTTCTCTCCATGGCAGCTACAGACACCACCATATCTCTTACATACTCAGAATATTCACACTTGGTCACAGGCAAACTCAATGCCTCCAACTATCATTTCTGGCAAAAACAAGTCAGCCTCCTCATGCAACGCCACAATCTTTTTGGCTACCTAGATGGCTACATCCCAGAACCATCAGTCACTCTGCCTACGGACTCATCCAAACCAAACCCTGCATATCAAACATGGCATGATATTGATCAACAATTACTTTCTCTCATCATCTCCTACCTAAGGAAGCTCACAATCTCATCATTGGCAAACCAACCACCAGAGACGTCTGGAGTACCTTTCAACAAGAATACAGTTGTCTTAGTGTCACAAATGAACTTAGTCTTCGTGATCAACTTCAACAGCTTCAACGAAATCATCTCCCAGTCAAAGAATACGCTCATTAATTTCTCACCCTCTGTGAATGTCTTGCATCTCTCGTTCGGCCTGTTGCTGCTTTGGAACAGAGCCACTGGTTCCTTAGAGGACTTGGACCCGATTTTGCAGCCTTTGCTGGCTCTCAACTTTCACAAGACCACATTCCCTCTGTTCGCGAAATCATTGCCAGGGCAGAGAATTTACAAGCTCTATATCATCGTACGGTTCCTGGAACTCTTTCCCCTACTCTTGCTTTTCATGCCACTGCTCACAACAATATGACTCCACCTCCTTCCTCAACCGATTTTGCCATAATCTCCCAAGCACCACTGCCTCTTCCAACCTCATCCTCTTATCATCTGCCATCAGCACAAAACCCCCCACGTATGTCCTACTTTACGTCATCTTCAAAACAAAATTCATCCTACCTTCTACCAAATCATTCCACTACCACACCTTCCCCAACCACCTCTAACCTCTCCTTCCCTGACCCATATCCAGAACCTACCACAATCTCTACTCCCTCTATCATCAACCTTCACCCCATGATTACTCGAGGAAAAGCTGGCATATTTCATCCTCGTATCATTGCTGACCATTATGACCTTTCCACCTCCATCTTTCTCCCTGCACTATTAACTTCTTCCAAACCTCGAGGATTTAAGTCCGCAGCTAAACATTCTGAATGGATAGCCGCCATGGGTGAAGAAATCACTGCACTTCACAAAAACCACACATGGGACTTAGTTCCCCGACCTCCTCATGCAAATGTTGTTGATTCCAAATGGATTTTTCGCATCAAGTATATGTTTGATGGCTCCAGTCAGCGTTATAAAGCACGTTTGGTTGCTCGAGGATTCACACAGATACCTGGCATTGACTATTTTGATACTTTTAGTCCGGTTGTCAAAGCAACTACTGTTCGCACTATTTTATCAGTTGCTATAGCTCGACGATGGTCTCTTCGGCAACTCGATGTTAAGAATGTCTTTCTCAATGGTTATTTATCTGAAAATGTCTATATGGAGCAGACCCCTGGCTATGTCAATCCATTTAATCCAGATCATGTCTGTCATCTC
>JAOWBN010205005.1:0-14419 GCA_028565015.1 Pinguicula moranensis | reverse complement strand
GTAGTTGCTTTATCAACAACTGAATCTGAATATATAGCACTAGCTGATGCAACTAAAGAAGGTTTATGGCTTCATGGCTTGATAAGTGAAATTGGAATTTCAAGTTCTTGTGTAACTCTTTTGAGTGATAGTCAATCTGCTATTTTTTTGAGTAAAAATCCTGTATTTCATGAAAGAACTAAGCATATTGATGTGAAGTTTCATTTTATTAGGGATACATTGTCCGGAAATGTGATTAAACTTTTAAAGATAAAAACTGATGATAATGTGGCTGATTTTGGAACTAAAGTAGTATCTAATGCTAAATTTCAAAAGTGTGTGACATTACTTGGAATGAACTAACCTTGTTTTTGTAGGAATTAAATTTGGAGCTATGAGGGACTCTAGTTCTCGTAGCATTAAAATTGGGTGTTTAAAATTGAAATAATTCTTAAATTGACATTACTGCTTACTTGATATTTGATATTTGCAAGGTGGAGATTGTTGTGTGCAAATATCAAATTAAATTGTTTTAACTGTGTTAATATGTGAAATTATGATTTTGCCCTTGCATTTGTACTATTTTGTTCGGACAGGGTGGTGAAATGACTACTTTACCCTTAATGACTGAGAATTTGCCATTTTGCCCTTATTTGTGATATGGTAATTAATGAACATGTAATCGTGACCGTTGATTGTCTTTTGATCGTGTGGTTGAGATCTTATCCCGCTTTATTTCGTTGTGTAATCTTGACCGTTTATTTGTGTTATGATCTAACGGTTGTGGACGAAGCTTCTCGAGGAATCTACTTGAGTTAATTGTGATCGTTCAATTTTACTTGATTCTACGGCTTAAAATGTAGCGTATTGAAGACGCTAGAACTGAAGAGTCGCGATCGTTCGTTCGTCTGACAAAATTCAATGGCTCGGGTTTATTGTGGTTATCGGGGAAGATCTGATCGTTGATTTCAAGTAAGATCCGACGGTCAAGATTTATACGTGTATTCGAAGTGTTTGAAGCCGTTGATCTACGGTGATCCAACGGACCGGACTTGTTCTCCACTGGAATATAAAAGCTTCGACGTCAAATATTCTGAATTAATTAATTACACTGTTGAAGCTCTGTCTCTTGATTTTCTGGAATTTCTCTCCGTTCTCTCTCTTCGAATCCGAGTTTCTTGACGGCGAACCCCTAGTTTTCCGGTGTTTCTCGGCTTGTCTTACAATTTCAATCGGTGAGATCGCTCCTACTCTCCGTGATCTTCATTTTGGTACCTATATTGATCTACTTCTCGAACTTGAAAGTTCTTGGATTCTGATTTTTGGTGTTTTTTCGAGTTATTTGCAAGTTTATAGGAAGTCTTGATATCTTTTAGGAAGTTCTTACCTATATTAGTCGTTGCATGTGTTGTTTTTAGATCTTGTTAAATTTGTTCGAGTAGTTGTATTTGTAAGTTTCTTGAAATTAATATAAGCTACGAGAGCGTTCGATTTTGGAGCTCAACGAGGATTAGCCGGATCTAAGGAGACGGTGAACCTCGGGCCTTAAATCTGTGTCTAAATTTTAATTTTCTGCTTTTATTCTTTACCAAACGTCTACTAATCACTTTGTTAAGTGTAAAGAAATATAAATCCGACCAAAGAAAATTCAACAAACCCATCAAAAGTCAAGCCCATTTGTTTCTAGGAATGGGAAATTGACCAAGTACATGGGCCACCTCGAAGACTGGCAGTGCCTTGAGGAATCTAGCTTTAGCCCTCAAGTATGGGCACAACCTCATTTAAGCAATGATTACCCCGAGATGAGCACATACATTCCTCCGACAGGGACTTGATGGCCACCACTCACAAGTGGGGTATGCGGTTAGTTGTCACATCACATTATCTCAAGGAAAAGCTGCCTCGTACCACTAGAAGCCTCCTCAAGGTAAGCATATGAAACCCCTGACAAGGATGGGATAGACGCCGATAGAAGACACAACAAACAATGGCCAATGCCCTTAAGTAGGCCATGCGGTTAAACATCGTATCCGTAGAAAAAGTATTCTATAAACCCTTGCATCAACTTTATAAATAGTCCGATTAGCTAATGAGAAAAGACAAATAATTCTTGAGGAAGTTGAGTATACTTAAACCTAGTTTTTGGTATCTCTTAGAAATGTATGGTGTAAACAAAGGAAATCAACGAAACACATATGCACCCTTCGCCCAAATGTTTCCATGGTTTCATCATGTTTGAATAATGATGTTTTGGATTTGCAGGTTCTCCAAGGTGGGGATTCAATTTTGGAGGAGACAACAATTGAATGCAAGTACTTTCAAGGGGGCCGAATCATCCTAAAGTGATTCTAGGATTGGATCCAAAGGTAGATTTTGCGGTTTTATTTGCCTGATCTCTTGATAAGTACTTTTCAATGAATAATTACCACCCACTTCTTGTTTCCATACCCGTACATCTGCATGTGTTTGTGGTGTAAATTATGCTAGTTCTTGCATAAGTATATGTAGGAAATTTGGCTCATATTGGAATAGTAGACGCTTCCAGTTCCAATTCCATGTCCAGACTCATCCTATATATTCATCCTTTGAAGCTATAGTGTAGAATATATCATCTATCGTAACAATCTATTCTAGGTGGGCGGTTACCAATCTCTTTCTCCCTCCCCCCCTCTCTCTCTCTCTCTCATTTTTTTTGGTGTGTGTGTTTTGTGAGTGTGTATGTGTGTATATGTATGTGTTTGTGTTTGTGTGTGTATTCGATGAGCCGAGGGTCTCCATGAAAACAGTCTCTTGATCCCTTTTTAGAGGTTAGGGTACGGCTGCGTACATCTCACCCTCCCCAGACCCTGCCTAAAGGCGAGATATAGTGGGTATGTTTGGTTTGGTTTGATTTATATCATCCATCACAAAATATAATCTATAAAATTTGTCAAATAGGCGGAATGGCCCCAACCGCTTGTCTTTACAAAAAAAGGGTGGATCCCGATTGCCAAATCTTCTTGTAACATTTCTCCAAAACCACTCTTCTGGCTAGTGCACTGTAAGATTTGTTTCCACCATTTAGAAGCTTGAGGGTTTGATAGTCTTCTATGATGCTCGAAATAGATTACTCATAGAAATCTGCCATATTTTTATTGCAAAATTGCTAACCAACAAGCGTCATTAGTCTAAGAAATCTCCCAGTTCAACGATGCCTAGTCCACCATTCATTTTAACTATGTCATTACCACGAGATCCATGCTATCTTTTTTGTCCTTTCCGAATCGCCTTCCCATCGAAATTATCTGTTCAATTGAGTGATTAATAAGTCTGGTTTATACCAACTTATAGTTGCCTTTATGCTTGAATTTTGTCACTCTTTGATCAATAAAAGTGTTTTTTCATATTTATTTCTCATTTATTGCAAGGATCTAATGAATATATCATGCGAATACAAATAAAAAAGATAAATGGCCACCATCGTAAGTCTATAGACCCACATTCATCTAGGTCGCAACCCTTGTTGTAACACCACCCGATCATTTTGGTCGGAAAGTGGACAAACCCTGACATGCATAAGAAGTATTGGATGGGCGAATTCTCCCCTTACTAGGGAGAAAATATCTGCTCATAACTTCTCTTGAAAGCCAACGATTCACGGCAACAAAAAGGAAAGAATCCATCCATCCACACACTTTTGGATCTCTTAGAGTGGAGCAACGAGTGGAGAAAAGACTGTAGAGGATGAGCGAGCTCTTACTAACTCAACATCCTAGCCAAGGGAGTTTTTGAACTATGGTCTCTATCTTTGTTATCCTTCGGGAAACTTGTGTTTTGACAATGGGCTAAACCCATATTCTCGGGCATGATGTAGCCCCTACGTGTATTTTGTGTTTCAATGGTTTTGAATGTTTAGTTATTAGATTAAATGTTTCTGTTGCTTGGTTTTATTGCGCTTCTTTACACACTAACGTTTGATTGACGACCATTTGTTAGTGCTTAGGCTTTGTTCAAAATTCGAGAGATGAGAACTTAACTAGAAAATGGTAAAATCAACCTCAAGTATCTTGAACATGAAATTCAAGATATGGGAAAGATGCCACCGTGTGCGAGTTTCATGAGTCTCAAGCCCCTTCGTAGGCTACACAAAATTCAAGAAATGGTGCGACCCTATTAAGAGAGGATCTTGTGAGGTAGCAATTCTTGATATGTCTAGGGATGAAATTCGAGAGATGAATGCTTTTGTATCATAGGAGAAGAGCTAATCTCTAGAGAGATTAATGTTTAAAGGAAGAAATTTGGTGGGCAACTAAGCGTTGAGTCTAATAACTGAACCATGAATCTCAGTACAAAGGTATGTAGAGGTGAAGTCATTTTGTTAGAACTCTAACCAACAGAAGTTATCCTTTAATTTGTGTCCATTAAAACAAAAATACCAAAAAGAATTATCTAGTTTAAATTGCATTCATGTCTCAGTTTGAAGTGTAGTGTTTAAACCAACTGTTATTCGTCCAAATTGCATGCAAACTAGTTAAATAATGCTTAGCAACCAACTTCTTTTGATTGTTTTATGATTGTATCCCAAAGTGCAAGCCTATGATGATTTCAACCCAAAGGTAGTCCAAATTGATGGTTGGGGGACTATCTGCTTTGAATAGTAATAACACTGCTAGATTTTGTTCTTCTACCTGGGATAGGTTGAGAGTATATACATTTTGATAAAACCAAGAAAATATGCGAGGGGAGCGTGTGCGTGTTTTACCAATTCCTTAATGCATACCATATAATTCTCAGAGGGAAAAGGTACACAGAGAAATAAGTATAGTGTATGCTCGACTTTGTTCCCCAAGAATTTCTTGTTTTTTTTATTAGCCAAGTTGCCTATTTATAAAGTTTTTTTTTGGATAAACCAAATTTTATTAAACAGAAAAAATATGTACAAGGAATAGGAAAAAAATACAATCACCACTCTTGCCCCTAACCAGTCAATACTATATATATCTTGTAAATTGATTTGAAACCCTTGTCTTCTCATCATACTCCCCATCAGGTATAGCTGAGTGTGATATGGTACACGACTAACCTAACGTATTTATAAAGTTTATACAGGGTACATAGGCATTTTTCTATGGATATGATAGTTAACCATATAGTCCATTTGTGGTCAGATGGCGCCAGTCATGTCCTTGTTGGGGGTATACATGTGCCCATCTCAAAGGAAATCGTCGCTTGTACGAGTTTGTCACCATTGGGTCTGTGTATTGAGGCACAAGGCTGAACCTTTGAGGTGCGGCCAATCTTTGAGGTGGCCTAGGTACTTGACAGATTTTTATCTTTGGGAGGCAAGCTTACCCGCTACTTAATGGACTTTCACCAACCTAATTCCCTTATACATCATGGATTCCCCAATTTTAAGAATACATATATATATATATATATATATCCCTTGAACTTTCTGGATGTTTTCTACTTTTACTTTTGAGTCTGTATGATGTTTGAGTTCCTTGCTTACCTCTTTTTTCTTCTCTGTATCTGTCATCATTTAGCACTTCAAAATTCTGGTACATTCCATCGTTCCCGACTTCTTCTTTTTTCTTTTTATTTTTTTTTTGCATTCCTAGCCATGGTGAAATTGGGAAAATATGGGGTTTGGATAAGACTTCCGAAGGACAATTATGTGGCCGGCCATCAGGGCTCAAGGTTAGGGATCAAAGTGTTCCTCCGGTTGGCATGCCCTTTGGTGTGTCTTCCTCTCATTCGGGTAGTTCTTGGGGTCCATACCGTTGGGGTGCCTAGCTAGGGATTTACCTTTCATTCGGATTATTTTCATAATAGAACAATGAGCGCTAAGTGAGATTAGGGCCAAATTTCACATTCCGGCCAACTATAGCCTAACGGCTCCATTGGATGAGGTCCTCCACCCTTCAAAGGGGTGTTTCACCATTTTCAAGACCCAATTATCAGTGAGGGACTTTGTTTTCCCATCTATCCTTCGTCATCAACTTCATTTAGACTTGTGGTATACCCCTTTCCAGTTAGTCATGAATGCATATATCCACTATGTTTTATTCCTTATTTTGTTCCAAATCATGTCCATAGAGTCCGGTCTCGGGGAATGAAGGAGAAGAGAAGGAAAGAGTAAAAAAACAGGTCTTCCCTCAGGGTCCAGACAGAAGAAGCATCTATTCACCTCACGCAAATAAAGGAGTTACGAGTCGAGCAAGAAGAGGAGGCAAACAAGGAGTATGCGCGACTACAACGGAGCTAGGCCCGTTGGTTAGAGAAAGCTCCCGTGAGGATTAATCCAGAGGGTTACGCTAAAACCCTCATTAAGATGGATAACATAGGTGTCCTTGGAGTGAACCGAAGGATGATGATGGTGCAGGGGCCAGAGGATTGGCCATGGGCCAGTTTTCCATCAAGTTGGTATGTAGAAACTTTTGTGTACCTCTATGCTCCTATTGTGTTAATTTCTATTTTGCTGTAGATGATGAATTCGATGAATGCCATATGAGTTCAAATGGGTAGGATGATGGAATCCTTGAAGCTACAAAATGAGAAGCAGCCTCGTCTTCTAAGAAGATGGTGGGGCTCAAGAAGACCTTAGCGCAAGCCCAAGATTGTGTTGTTGCGATGATGTGACTTTGGAGGAAGTGTGGAGGGCTCATCAGGCTCAACTAGAGGAGGCCCAAAGCGCAAAGGATTAGTGTGAGCGTCAACTCCAAGAGCAAAGGGAGGAGTTCGAGGCTACAAAGACAAGCTTCACGGGGAGATATTGGAGAAGTGTTTTAAAGGCTTGATCTTTGAGGATATACTCTACGAGGTGATGAGGAAGGCAGGTGGGAAGGCGTTGGGTATTCTGCAAAGTTAGTTGGATAGGAGCAACACAATGTATGATACCAAGCTTCTTGATCTTTGCAAGGATGAGAACTTTAAGGAATATCCCCCTTTCTGCCTGTCCGTGATTGTCCACAACCCTGATCATGAACCCCTCTATGAGAAGATATACACCAGGGTTAAGGCCCATAAACGTTTTTTTTGTTATGCCGAAATTCACTATGAAGAAAATAAAGTTTATGTACAAAATTGAAGAAATAAATAGAAAATACAACAGGGAGCACGAATCACATCCATGGGGCTTAATAATCCTGTAGAACATTGAATTACCATCATCACCTACATGATTACGGCATACTAAAAAATGGGGTCAAAACAACATTGATCCAAACTTGTAGCTTCTCAGGTTGCCTCAAATTCTTTTTTTTCATACATGAATCATAACTTGAGTTTTGCTCATCTCAGCTTGCATCTGATGATATGCAGGAGTCATAATTGTTAACACATTAATCATTAAGATTTGTACAAAGCTCCGCTTGCTCTCCTTATTAGTTGTGGGATTGTTCTTTGATCTACATATCCAAGTAATGAAATCCATCCAGGATGGGAGATAGTACCCAATATGTCATGTTCTCAGCTCATCATATCAGCCCTATTGTTTGGTTCAACGTCCTAACTATCATCTTATCAATCCATAATTGTTGTTTGTTTATTGGTCCATAGATCATTTGGATCCAAAATTTCTTCAACTTGAGGTTGAAGTGAATCCATTCCCACTGAAAGTATGGATATTCTCTGCATAAGCTGTTGTCACAATCATGAGTGATCCTATCAAAATTAATTCTTGATCCACCACTATATTTGTTCTTCCATGTGGTCATGGCTAAGGATTTTTTGTGTAGTTTTGTGTGGTTTGCTACTAAACAATGCATTAGTCCATCTGTGTTATTGTTTCAATGCTTGGCAGCCTGAGATTCCTCTTAGTGATACCTGAATAAAAGTCTGCAAGTTAGTGAAAGTGTTAGGCAAACATATGCTCTCAGGAGCTGTTCACATAGGACTCTCTCATTGGTTTTGTTGTTTGAGTCTGGTCGATCATTTTGTTCCTGACTTTGTATTGTTGCTTGCAGTGTGTCTACCTTACTTCCTATTTCATCGATATCAGTAGAATTGTTAACAAGAAAATTCCACGCAGTTACTAGGATTTAGAAGCCATGCAATTAGTGAATATGCAAAAGTTTTTGTTGGCTTTGATCCATAGCCATATAGGTATCTGGATATTTTGCACAATCTTAGTTATGTTAGCATTTATGGCTTAAAAATGTACCAGATTTCTTGAAATAAACCATACCATAGCCAACCATACTGATTTCCAAGCGTCAGTGTTAATTGCATTTGGTTTGTTTTCTAGGAAAGTCCTCAGTGTTTGTTCTTTTGTCTCCTGGTTTGTGGCAGTCCCTTCTACCTGTAGTTAGTTTCTTAGCCGATTCCAAACCTGCACAGTAACATTACACCCAGTGAATAGGTGTACGGTGGACTCAACATCTATTTTACATAGGGTGCAAGTACGATCATGGTTTTCATGGATAACATGTATGTGTTGGAGAACTTCCTTTACTGGTAAGGCGTTTTGGATTTGTTTCCATGCAAAGATCATTATCTTTTTGGGTGTGAATCTATTCTAGGCACACTTAATGTTAGCAACTTCCTCTAGTGAGAAGGGGTTTGCAGTGATAGAGGTAATCTGATCATAAGTTGCGCTCACTGTGTATTCCCCTTCCATGGTTCCTTTATATGCATAGCTATCCTTGCTTAGGAAATCAGGTGTTGTGTCCTAGAAGAGGCAAAGTAAGTCAGAGAGATCATTATTTTCAGAAGATTTAAGTGGTTTTCTACAATTCCACACCCACCGCCAGTTATTGTTGATCCATTAGCCCTTATTGGCTAAGTAGATATCCTTGTCTAGAGTTATCCTAAATAGCATGTGATACCTCTCAGCAATGGGTGTATTTTGTTACCATTTGTCAATCCATAATCTCATCACTACACCACTATCAAACTTGATCCTAGTCATGCTATTTATCCAGCTCGAACTCATGACTGACTGTATAGAATTCCACTATGTTGAGGCATATGATCTACCCTGTATTCTGGTTGCTGTTTTCCCAGGTTCCAGCTGTTTTAGTTCCCTGAAATATCCTACTTCTAAAATTTCCTTGCTACCATACTTTGATATGATTATATCCATAGCAAGGATTTCTCCTCAGATAACATCCTGGCACCCCACTTGACTAGCCTAGCTTCATTAAAACTAGTGAGATTCTGAATACCTAGCCCTTCCCAAGTCACTGGAGCAAATAATTTGTCCCAAGATAACAAGTAGATTCTCCTGTGGTCCTTGTTACTTCCCGATAGGAAATCTATCTAAATGGATGTGAGTTTTTTTTAATATATATCACTAATACTGGGGCCTTGAAATAACCAAAGTAGTGGGCAAGGAGTGTTGATAATACAGAGTTGAGCAAGACCAGTTTCCCACCTATTGACAAGTGTTTTGATCCAAAATGTTTAGAGCCTTGATGAACTTGTCAATGACTAGATTCCATGTGGCCTGCTTCTTTGGGTTGGCACCAAGTTGTAATCCTGGGTACGGGTAGGGTAGTCCTTCTGTCTTGCACCCCATATAAGAAGACATTTCCTGTACTAGATCTTAGTTCATATTGAGTCCTACTAGGCTGCTTTTATGGAAATTGATATGCAAGCAAGAAACTAACTCAAAGTTCTGTAGGATGGCTTCGAAGACCTCGATGATGGTCCATTCTGGCTGTCCAAACAATAATGTGTCATAAGCGAATTGTAAGTGTGTTAGCTCTACCTTCCTTGTACCTATTTCCAATCCTCTGAACAAGTTTATGGCAGCTTCTTTACTAATCATATTTGACAGACTTTCAGAAGCAATTAGGTACAGGAATCATGATAGTGGATCACCCTGTCTTAGTACTCTTCTCGGGTAGAACTCTATTGTGGGGCTTCCATTAATAAGGATTGAGGTAAAGGCTGACTCCAAAACTTCCTTAATCCACCAATCCCAGCTTTGAGCAAACCTCATTTGTGTCATCACATTTTGGAGCTAGGTCCAGTTAATAGTGTCATAGGCCTTCTCAAAGTCGACCTTGAATATTAGGGCCTGCTTCTTAAGTTTCTTTAGTTCATCTATTGCTTCATTAGCTATCATAAACCCATCTTAAAATTTTCTACCTTTGATGAATGCCATTTGCGTTGGGGAGATGATCTGAGGCATTATAGGACACAATCAGTTTGCTAGAACTTTGGCCAGGATTTTAGGTATAGATCCTATTAATGTGATAGGTCTATAGTACTCAACATGCATTGTAGAATCTGTTTTAGCCACAAGAGTGATATGTGCTGCATAGCTTTCGTTTGTCATTTTTTAGTTTATGCAGAACTCCCTGAACAACTGACATATGTCTTGCTTCATTAGATAGGAAAGTGCTTAATAAATATGAAATTGAATCCATCAGGACCCAGTCTTTTACTAATTCCACATTCTTTGATGAATTTCATGATCTCAAATTATGTAAATGGAGCTACCAGGTTTCTATGACATTGGATAGATCCTCTTGAAGACTCTGTTTTGGATTTGAGTCCTTGGCCAATGTTCTTCACTGAGACGTTCCTCAAAGTGCATCTTAAAATAGTTTTTCACCCTTATAGGATCCTCAATCCACACTTCTCCTTCCCATATACCATTGATGGAAGTTCTTCTCCTATTTCTGTTTATGGTTCTATGAAAATACGCATTTTTGGAGTTTCCTTGTTTAGCCATTTAATCCTAGATTTTTGGAGGAGCAGTCTATCCAAAACTTTGGTTGTTTTGCTGAGTTCCTCTATGAGTAAACCGATGGATTGTTTACTATCGCTATTAGGATATGTAAGGTTTGTTCAGCTTCTAGCTCCTTGTCAGCTAGCTTATGGAGGAGCTCCTTTCTTTTATCCATCAAGTTTCTTGGATTGGCCTCGTTCCATTCTCTTATTCCTGCTCTTATAGCTTTCATCTTTGTCATGATTCTATAGCTAGCATATCCCTGAGGGCATGTGTTTTTCCAGATTTTTCCATCATCTCAGTGTACTATTTATCATCCAGCCAACAATCTAGTACCTTTAAAGGCTTAGGACCGCAATTTTTTACATTATGACATAAGCAGACGGGAAAAAGGTCAGAATCATCACGCACTAGGCCTGTTTGTATCCAGTTTGTGTCCTATCCCAACCAACTTTCACTGACTAAAAACCTATCAACTCTACTAATGGCCTTTAAAGAGCTAAGGTATAATGTGAAATTCCTCTTCTCCAACTTCAGGTTCATGAGGTGCATATCTCTGATGAAAGCTTTAAAAGATGACATTTCCTGATCATTTGGTCTGTGTGTTGTTCCTCTCCTTTCACAGGCATGTAGTATTGCATTAAAATCATCCATGAGGCACCATTTCTGATCCTCTTTTCTTGCATGTAATTCTTTGATCTCCTGCCATTGCTTTAGTTTAGCTGAGAGATCTCTAGGTCCATAAATATTCAACATATTAGATAGGGTTCCTTCCTGCAACCAGTTCCCAATTACCTCGAGTACTCCATCTGCTAAGAGGATGCCTTGGCTGGAGAATTTTTTTGAGTTCCATATATAGAGGAGGCCACCTGATTGACATGCAGAGCCTTGAAACACCCAATTATACACATTATCAAACCACAAAAGAACACATACCTTCTTGTTTATGCAGTCCATCTTCATTTCTTGTAAACTAATAAAGTTTGGTCTCTTTGCCGCAATGAGTTCTTTAACTCTCCTTCATCTTCCTGGCTACACAAGCCTCTAACAATATAGGTTATAACTTTCATAGGAGGACGAGTTCATCTCCTTTCTTGCTTCTCCCTGGGGTGACTGGCTTCTTTGATTTGCACAGTTGGCAGTTCATTTGGATCAAATGTTGGTGTGCTTCTACATGTTTAGTACCAAAAGATAGTCCTAGGTTCTTACCAATTTACATAATTGATTCAGTTTCATCACTGAGATTCTCCATTGATAGGTTGCAGGCAGTAGGTTTTGAGGTAGTATCTGCAGGTCCTGGTGGTTGTTTTGTTGTTATCTACCCAAGCCATTCTTCCAGTATAGTTAGACATTGTCCTAGATCCCTTGCCATTTTCTTGTTGATTGACTCCTTGTTTTTGGGCATTCTTCTCGGTTCCTTTTGATTGTTGATTTCTTGGGAGCTGGCATGCAATTTTGAGTAGTGCTTAGTGGAGGGAAATCCATATTACAAGTTAACTTTGGAAATTGATTTCCTTGTTCTAGGATATCAGGTATGATACCATATCCCATAGGTACAACAACCCCTACATCATTTAAGCCATCATGTAGGTGCACTTCAATTAGTTCCTCCTCTGGTGTTTTTGTTGTCTAATATTAGACATGTTGGTTGTATGATTACCACAGGCTAAAATCAACTCCCCTTGTGTGGTTGATGCATAATCCATATTTGGATATCCTTATCCTGCAAGTCTCCTTCCTCCACTTGCACTGTCATGGCCATTGGAACCTCATGTGGTTCCTGTGTTTCTAGCACAACTTCCTCTATAGGAATTGGTGTTGGTGTAGCTTTTTTTCAGAGGTTCATGCCACCAGTGCAATCTAGTTGGTATCCATAAATGTAGCATTTGGTAGCGGGTTTGTGCCTGGTTTAGACCGATTTTCCATGGGTAAACCGACTTCAACCAATTGTGACACTCGTTTGGTGCCCCAAGATTTTTTAACCATGTCCGAAGGTTTACTCCTCAGGCAGGGTTACGATCGGTCCGAAGCCCCATATTTTAAACCCTTGAAAATTCGAGGGTTTAAGAAAACCAGAATAAACCAAAGAGAATCGACAACATGAAATGACCAAATTACCCCTCTGCCACCAAAGAATTACAAATCAACCACGTTCAAAACACAAGTTCAAAGCTTTTCCCCAAATATATTTTCAATCGCGAACCCTAGGCAGAGCACGCAAATTGTTCTCGTCTTCTCCAACATGAGATTCGATCAAAGTTAGCTTTGATTCAGTCGTTCATTATCAATCTCATTTGTCTGCGCTTGTTTAGGGTTTAATCTATTTGGTTTTTCCTGTAGGGTTTGTCATCTTGAAGGCCGTTCTTGAAGCGATTCGAATGAGCGCATCTTATTTGGGTGAATTCTTGTTTCATGCCCTCGACGTCCATTCTGTCACGAAGCTTTTTAGTTCCATTTGTTACGTGTTTACTTTGATTATTCATTCCGGTGTGTCTGTGAACTCGTTTTTGCTACCTGTGCATTCTGCCACAAAGATTTTTTGCTCCAACTGTTATTGCTTCCATTTGATCTTCCCACCTAGGCTTGGATGTGATTAGTGTTTTTTTCAATGTTCCTATTTTGTGATTGACAAGATTGTTCTCCGATAATTGTTCTTGAATCTGTTTTGTTTGGTTTAATTTACCTTTTCATTCAATTCTTTCGAATATGTTGTTTGTGTAAGGGCTAAATTTATTGTATCCTAAGTCATGGCATTGTGCAGCTAGAGTAGCGATACCTGAAACTATTCAACTAGTATGTTCTTTCCTGTGCTTTGCGACTGTTGTTATTCGATTGATGAGCATTTTCATTGAGGTGACAGAACTGGATAATTTTCAGTTGAGTCAATCACGCTTGCGCAAGCGCAAGCGCAAACGGAAGCGCAAGCACAAGCATGATAAGAATATTGCACCGAAGTATTTAATATAAGATAAAATTTCTGAAAAATTGTCGTTTATAGAGCGAATTACACGAGAATCAAACAGGAAATGTTTTAAGAATCCGAGAATGTCTCGAACCGCTTTTGAGGAGTTGTGCAGACTCTTGCGAGATAGATGTGGTCTGACAGATGATAGGTACGTCTTTGTGGATGAGAAGGTGTCTATCTTCCTTTGCACCCTCGCCCATCATCAAAAGAATAGGGTACCGCAATCTGATTTTCAGAGGAGTGGGTAGACAATTAGCCACATTTTTCACCAAGTACTCAAAGGCATTCTTAAGATGCATACTATCCTACTTACGAAACCTATACCCGTTGGCTAGAGCAACACCTATAAAAAATGGAAATGGTTCCAAGTAAGTTTAATCAAACATCTTTATGTCTGTTCTTATATTCCTATCTGTTTTAACCGTTTATTTCAAATTGATCGCAGGGATGCGTTGGTGCACTTGATGGAATGTATATCCCACTCCATGTACCAACTTCGGACCAGCCACGCTATCGGACACGGGAGGGTGGTCTGGCAACCAACGTTCTAGGCACTTGTGATACTCAGGGAAGATTTATCTACGTGTTGGTTGGTTGGGAGGGCTCCGCCGCGGATAGTAGGGTGCTTCGTGATGCAATAGACCGGGATAGTGGATTTAGGGTACAGAGTGGTGAGTGTCCATGCCTGGTCCATTTTTTAGTATGTACGCATGCATTTACGTGCCATTCTGGTGATATTGCAGGAACCTACTACCTATGCGACAGTGGATATACCAACGGCCCAGGCTTCCTAACTCCCTATAGGGGAACGCGGT
>JAOWBN010204994.1:0-14422 GCA_028565015.1 Pinguicula moranensis | reverse complement strand
GTTTATAAGTAAATAAAGTTTATATAATTCTTATATAAGTTTATAATTTATACAAAGTTTATAATTTTTTTAAGTTTATAAGTATATAAAGTATATTTAATTCTTATATAAGTTTATGAGTTATATAAGTTTTATAATTATATAAGTTATATAAGCTTTTAAGTTTTTAAGTTATTTTAAAATTATATAAGTTCATAAGTTATTTTTAAGTTATATAAGTTTTAAAATTTTATAAGTTATAAAGTTTTAAAATTTTATAAGTTATAAAGTTTTAAAATTTTATAAGTTATATAAGTTAATAAGTGATATAAGTTTATAAGTTTTATATTTCAGCCCATAAATTAAACCTTAATACCCTAAAAAGTTTGAAAATAAATTTTTTTAACCCCAAAACCTAAACCCTAATTTTAAGAAGTTACACTGTCGATTTTTCAGTTAACCAAAAAATTGAATCAAAAATCAAATTTTTTTGGTTATTCGGTTCGGTTATGAAAAATCATAATCGAATCTTGTTCGGTTCGGTGTCGGTTAAATAAGCACCCCTACCTCTGGATTTTAAAAAAAAACAAATTTATATGTAAATTTTTTTAATTTTTTTTTTAATTTAGTCCCGTTAGATAATGGAATTGTATTTGTTTTCATATAAACAGAAAAAGCTTCCATCACCAATTTTCCTATAACCCTTTTTAGTTCTTTTTCACATATCAAAATCAAAATTTGTTGTTCATGGGGTTCGAACCCGCGTCAACTCATTAATAAACATGGGTTTCAGCCATTAAACCAGGGAGCATATATATATTGCTTGGTTAGGTTATGTTATTTATATAGAGAGAGGTAAGAAATAATTTTTAATAGATATTATTTTATATTTTCTTGGACAATTTTTAATATATATATTTTTGTATTTTTTTAATAAATTTATTTTTGAGATTGTAGTTAAAAAAATTAATTCGCCAATTGATCTATAAAAAACAAATTAAAAAAATCTTTTTACATTAAACATTTTATCGGTCAAATTCAAAAAAAAAATCAGATGTATGCAGTATATTTCTATTAAACAATGTATTTTCAGAAATTCACATAAAATTTATTGAATTTTCTTATATCTTCTGTTCAAATCAAAAAAAAAAAATAGATTTTTTTTGCAGCTTTACCTGATCCGACCAACTCTTTTCAAACCCGAAGAATTTGGCCCCTCCTCTCTTCAATTCCTGGCTCCACCCCTACTTGATAATCAATTAAAGGCTGCCATTTCATCTCAAGTTATATATATAGATTTCTGTACCTGGACTAACTTTTCTAGACGCATTCTCACCCTTCTCTGTATAAAGCCTCTCGTGGTCTGCATTAGACATATTTCAACCACAAGATCTAGCAAACTTAGAATTTTGTGTCTTCTGGAGATTCTTTACCTTCACAGGATGCTTGACAAATGTCTGAAAGTTCAGAAGGGTCCATATTATGTTGTCCAGTTTCTTCCCTTTCATTTACTGCGACATAATATCTGAATTGTGGCTTTCAATGAACTAAGACAAAAGTGTAAAAGCATATAATAAGGAGATGGAAATTGAGCTCATGCTCATGTATTATGCACAAAAGGAACAGACCTTCTGTGATGCATCATTACTTCATTGCTTATGTACCGGAACTAATATTAATTTGCCAAATGATCTGTAAACTGGTATCTGTCTATGAAAGTGAGGGCAATTAATACCAAAAGAGATGAATCCACAGTTGGTGCTGATGTCTTCCATGGGTTCTCCGCTTAATTCTGGAGGGGGAATAGGAGACCAGGTGCAATGAGGTGCCTTGCGGTATGCTTTTGAACTTCATGTTTCCATCTTGGAATGGTGTGATGCTACTGAACTTTGGAGTTGTCCGGGTTGGAGTTAGTGTGCTATGTGTGGGTAGAGATTGAGAAAGTTTCAAGAATAGAGAAAAGTTGAAGGAAGAATTCTGGTGAGATCTTCAATGGATTCACCGTTGAGTATTCATTCATTTATAGATACATGTTTACAAGGTGTGAAAAGATATGTGCAGACAAATTTGACTAAATCTAACATGATAGAAACTCTAGATTTTCTGACTTTATTCCTTGATTGTAGGCTGCGGCTGTGGGTGGCTTTGTTTCATGTTTTACGGCTCCTTGATTATACGCTGCTGTTGGTGGCTATAGTTGACTTGATCCACATGATCTCTTGCATCTTTGCTGTCATGCTTTTGGTCTTCTTGGATAACATGTAAGTACATATACCGTTAACACCACAATTCTCGTGAATCTTACAAGGTTCAAGGTTCAATTGCCAAGTGATTTTCCAATATTCTTTTGCTTTCATCCAAGTTGTAAACCCACAGATTTCCATCCGGATCAAGAGTCAAATCTCCTCTGAGAGCCAAATCCAGAATTCGCCGTTTGGAAGTGGAAGTATCTGACGAGACGAAGGTCCTCATTGTTAGACATTGGAAAATATTTGGGAAAACTTAAATTTCTCATTAGGTTAGGTCGTAGGAGAATGTATAGATGTTGGGGGAGAATCGTGGGGATAAGGAAAAGATTGTGATACACATCTTTTCCTTTTACAGTTTTGATATCCCCAATTTTCTCCAACAATTCTTATCTGATCTACTAACACTTCCCTTAATTTATGTCGTCGAGTTTTCGATACCTAACTTGTATAATATATTTTCAAACATCTTTCTTGAGACTGCTTTGGTCAGAATGTGTGCCAGTTGATCTTAAGATCGCACAAATGGAAGACTCAGAATATTTTCAACTTTTCTTTGATGAAGTGTCGATCCACTTCAATATGCTTTGTTCGATCATGATGAACTGGATTACCAGAGATGTTTATAGTTGCCCTACTGTCACGCCAAAGGGATGTTGGATCTTGGAATTGAAATCCTAGTTACATAACAAGTTTTCTCAGCCACAGTACTTCAGTTAGTCCTCTAGCTATACCCCTGAATTCAGCTTCTGCACTTGATAATACCACTACTTTCTGTTTCTTACTGTGCCAAGTCACAAGATTACCGCCAATCATGATAAAGTATTCAGCGGTTGACTTGCGATCTACTTGATTTTCGACCCAATCAAAATTAGTATATCCCTCGATATTTAGATGTCCAGACTTCTTAGAGATAATGCCATGTCCAGCTGTACCTTTCAGATAATGAACTACTCTCTGTGCATCTTCCATATGGTCTATTTGTGGTTTGTGCATAAATTGGCTGATTACTCCTACGGCGTAAGCAATGTCTAGCCTAGTGTGCGAAAGATATATCAATTTTCCAACCAATCTTTGGTACTATTCGAGATTTGCATAACTTGTTGTTTCATCAAACTAAAGTTTGTGGTTCATTACCATAGGAGTCTCAACTGGCTTACAATCCAACATCCCAGTTTCTGCCAAAAGATCAAGTATATATTTCTTTTGAGAGATAAATATTCCCTGAGCTGATCGAAGTACTTCAATTCCAAGGAAATATTTTAAATGTCCAAGATCCTTCATTTCAAATTCTCTAAACAGGTTCTCTCGAAGTTGTTGGATCTCAGCAGTGTCACTCCCTGTAATAATCATGTCATCAACATGAATGATGACGCATGTGATCAACTTCCCCCACCTTTTTAGAAACAAAGTATGATCTACATTACTTTGCACATATCCATAGTTTTTCATGGCCGCTGAATATCTGTCAAACCAGGCTTGAGGTGACTGCTTAAGACCATATAAAGCTTTCTTTAAGCGACAAGCTTGACCCTGTTTAAATTTTGAGAAATAACCTGGAGGAGGTTCCATGTGTACTTCTTCTTTGAGATATCCATGTAAGAAATCATTTTTTACATCAAATTGATACAGTGGCCATTTCCCCAGACCCTGCCTAAAGGTGGAATATACTGGGTAGGTTTGGTTTGGTTTGGTTTGATACAGTGGTCATTCTAGATTTGCTGCAATGGAGAAAAACACTCTGATAATGTCAATTTTTGCAACAGGTGAAAAAGTCTCAGAGTAATCAAGACCATATGTCTATGTGAATCCTTTAGCCGCAAACCTGGCTTTATATCGTTCAACTGTTCCATCATATTTATATTTTACAGCATATACCCATCTGCATCCTACAAGTCTGTGTCCAGATGGAGGTGTACACTTCTCCCATGTTTCATTCTTTCGCAAGGCTCTCATTTCTTCTTCCATTGCATGTTTCCATTCCAGTTGTTCTTGGGCCTCTGTTAAGTTTCTTGGAATCTGCACAGTATATACAGATGCCAAAAAACTCAATGCCTGGTCAGATAGTCTCCCCCTAGCTAGATTAGCCATAGGATATTTTGATGATTTGGGCACATAATCAGGTTCATATCTTTTTGCTGGAATACCCCTATTGCTTCTTGGAGGAAGAACATATGTATTTGGCTCCCCTGGATGCTATTCAACAATAGGGTCAACATGTATTACTTCATTATCAGGATCATAAAGGCGTACCTTAGGAGATCCGGACGGGGAGGGCTCATTAGGTATGACTTGTATTTCCATAGGAAGTAGTTCGTCAGCAGATGTCATCTCTGGACGTAGCAACCAACTGAGGGTATCACTAATACTCTCCCCCTGATCACGAGGTTGGGAAGAATAATAGAATTTAGGTTCAAGAAAGTTACAGTCCAGAGTTGTATACATGTGACGAGTTCGAGGATGATAGCACCGATACCCTTTCTGATGAATAAGGGTGGGCATTCGGAATTCAAAATTTGGAATTGCCTATTTTCGATCCAATCCATATTTTGTTTGGAAGTGATATTTGATTTCCGTTCCATTCCGTATTGGAATTTGAAATTCGGAACGATATTCGGAAATTTGGAATTTCCGAACAATAAAAAAATTCAAAAAAAGCATTTAAAAAAAATTGAACCAGAAGTTTAATTATGAAAAAAAAAAACTGAACTATGTTGTTTCAACCTTGCAGACTATATCGTACATTAATAACTAAACTAACACAAAATTAGACTTAAGTAGTTTCAGTTATTGGCCTTGAATCCCTTGATCAGAATATAGAACCACAAGTTCAATTAACACAGTACATGACTTCCACAAACCCAGCCATTTCTCTGCATCAACAGTATCACCCCATTTAGAAGGAACACTTAGACTGAAACCATTAATGCTCTTTCACACAGCACACTGCATCAAAATTCAAACTCAAAATATACCACCTAAAATTTTTAGCACAACTAACAAAAAAAAAAGCAAAATAATAAGAAGAATGTGATCCCAAGCTCAACACATCAGTCATCATTCAACAGTACCTATATGTAATTCTGCAAATAGTCAACATATGTTTGGATCAGGGTTGATCGTTCTCTTTGTAAATGTGATCCTCTCAACCATGACTTTCTCTTCTGAACCTTTACCTAAGTCTGCGAAAGTAAAAGAATATACAAAAAAATACATATGTAAGTTATTACGTATACGATAAACGATATACATCTAGTATTGAGAAATAGATCAAAACATCATACCTGAGTCAATTAAGTAACCCTCTTAATCCTCCATCTCATTGATATGAGAGAATATTTCTTTCTAATCTTTCAGCCAATCTTGAGCACATATTAAACCCTCCACAGTCTTTGGTGCCATCGAACTTCAGAATACAGTTAGTACCCGTCCGCCTGTGCTAAATGCAGCCTCTGAAGGCACGATTGTGATTGGTATTGACAAAATATCTCTTGCCATTCTAGCAAGCACAGGATATTTCAATTGATTCTTTTTCCACCAATCCAATACGGAGCATGTACTTTCAATGTCTTCTAGTCCTTCTTTGAAATATAATTCCAACTCAGTTTGTTTATTGTGTTGAGTAGTTCGGACCTTTTCTTTCCAATCCTTCATAATGTTTGAAGCGCACCCAAGCCTTGTCACCCCAGATCCAGAAATAGAATCAGTCACCACAGACCCACTTTGGCTCGTAGTCGAAGTAGTAGAAGAAGAAGATGATCCGTATAATGAAATGTATTGGACAAATAGCCAGTTGGAGCATGGCAGTGGTGACAACTCGGCGAAACGCAACATCGGACCATGTTTAAGTGGTCTTGCTAATTGCAACGATGCTATGTTGTATTACTGTGTGGAGTTTTTAAGTTCACTTACAATAATCATTATACTCAATTGGTAGCAATAGTATGCGTGGCGGAGCAAAAAATTTAGGATAACAGCAATTTTTTAGGTGGCCTAAAAGTACTTTTAAAAAATATTAGAGGGAATGCATATATTTAGAGTCCTTAATGATTGATGCCTCTTGTGATAAGTCTTTTGAGATTAGGATTCAAGTTGACAAAAACCAAAAACCAAAAACCAAAAAGATGCCATTATAAAAAATAAAATAAAATAAAATATGACGTACTTTCCATTGCTCACGCGTACCTTTTACACATTCGTTCACTTATTATTCTTTAGATGTGGGAACATATTTTTCTTTTTCTATTCTTGATATATTTTCTTAATAACTTTAAGTGGTGAATAAATTATTTTTTCTCCTAACAACTGAGAGTAAAATTATATATAAAAATTGGCCTTCCAAACAAAAAAAAAATCGGGAGTAAGGGTGCAAGTAAATTCAGCTATTTGTTTTTTTTCTCTCAGTGCAATTCATTCTTTTTTTTTGAAAAGCAAAATTTGTGTTAACACGAACCAATATAGTACAGAGTCTACTTTTTACACATCTCCTCGTTCCTATGTTGTCAGCCAAAAATTTATGAACAACCAATCATACATAGAAGCGGGTTTTGCATCATGTCCGAGAGGGAATAAGTGAACCTTCTCTTGTTATCTAACGCCTTCAACCAAGCCCATACAGTATTCTGCAGTTTCTGAAATATATCCTCTGTGTTTATCTCGATATTCCTGAAGTGCACATTGTTTCTTGTCGACCAAATCAGCCACAACAAAGCTTGCATTGTTGTTTTCCATACATCTTTGTTTATCGAGGCTGGACAAAGCATCACAAATTGGGTGAGTGAAGGTACCTGTGCACTTGGTTGAGTAATATCTAGCCACTGCATCATTTTTCTCCATAGCTCTATGCTTATGCGACACTTGCCGAACAGGTGAGTATTATCTTCTGTCTCCTCCTTGCACATAGTACACGGAATGCTCTGTTCTTGCCATATCACTCCTCTTTTTTGCAGGTTATCCAGTGTTGGCAATCGGTTTTGCAAGATCCTCCAATTAAGAAAGGATACCTTCTTAGGGACTTGTTTGCACAAAACTTGCCTCAATTGCTTGGCTTCTTCCTCCGTATATTGCTGCTGTGTTTGTTGCCTCATTAGATCGTAGGAGGTCTTGACAGTGTACTTTCCGTCAGCATTCATGGTATGAATATATTTGTCTTCTTCTGATTCCTGCAAGGTAATATTAGCAAGACATAAAAGTAGGTTAGCCAGCATTCTTATTATTCAAACTGAATAAGTCGTGCTTTAAATGGTCTGAGGTCAATGACTTGTAACGGTTCATCTTCATGTTAACGTTCCACTTCAAGCTACTTGATCATTGAACGTCCAACATATTCCGAATATTTGTCAAACTTTTCAATTCACATATCTTTGATAGAAACTATGGCAGGCAATGAAAGCACACCAGGAACCTATATGCATCAGGAGTCGGCCAGGAATCTGCCCTCACATTCTCCGATGAATCTCCGGCATTCCTGACCAACACGACGGTGCAGTTCAACTTTCTGGTCGAGTTTGAGCATAAGGTGACTGAATTCAATCTCTTCGCATTCGCCAAAACCCACATGCAAACTATTCACTTATCCTGGATCTCTTTCTTCACTTGCTTCGCCTCCACTTTTGCAGCAGCGTCGCTTGTCCCAATCATCCGAGACAATCTGAACCTTACAAAGAGCGATATCGGGAACGTTGGTGTCGCTTCCGTCTGTTAAGATTTTAGCATCGGATTTCTTGCAAGTTTCTCACAAGATCAGTTAGAATAGATTGTTCGATAGTTAAATGCCTGTGGTTCACCGTTTCCTTAGAAATTGGCTAGTCCACGTTAAGCTCCAGAATCGGATGCCCACGTAGCGTTCATTAGATTTCACAATATAAACAAAAATTACCGAATACAACGCAAGATTCCGAGTACAACACGTTTCACAAATACAATAGTTAAAAACGCCTAAAACTGCAACTAAAAGATTCTTCAAAATGTGCCTAAAGATGCTAAAAAAATAGCAACAACAACACTGCTTAAGTAGCAACAAGAACGACACCTAAACAACAACTCAAAGAAGGAAAAATAGCGTCAACCTACTCAAATAACATACGAGATTATAGATCTCACAAAGATAGAACAATCTCACCGATTGAAATGAGCAAAAGTAGCATTAATCGATCGAAAACCAAGAGTTTACTGGCGGCAAAATAAGAGAGAGAGGGGGGAGAGAGAGGGAGAGAGAGTTATAACGTCAGAGAGAAAGAAAAATAATTTATTGTGTCGCGTCACCAAGTCAGAATAGACTTATATACCATGGTTTGCAAGAAATGTTGGTCGTTGGATCGTTCCAAATCAACGGCTTTAGATTCATCGATGGTAAATATGGTTCTTGATCGTTGGATTCATTTCTCATCGGAGGGTTGGATTTACACCGATTTCTCCAATTAAAGTTGGTTGTTGGATTCTGTCAAATGATCGGACGGCTACGACGATTTGTATTCAGCTTCCCCGAGAAGCTTCCTTGTAGACCGTTGGATGAGAACTTAAATGGACAACTATGATAAGTTCAAGAGGCTTCCAAGAGAAGCTTTTCGTTAGCACCACTAGATCAACATATAAATGAACGAACATGATTGAATCTATCAATTTAAGTGCCAACAAATAATAACCACAAAATTTTCAAGTTAAACGGTCAAGATTAAGACAGTTTATTGCAAAATGCATTTCTCACCACACGATTGAATATAGCATGGATAGTTCAGATTGAAAGCACGTAAATAAGGGTTCAAATGTAAATTCACAGATTCAATTAAAGCAGGACAAATTTGTAAATTCACATAGCCATTTAAAATTTTTGGTAATCTTCACTCAACAATCTCCCCCAAAAACTTCAAGGTAAGAATTTTACAATTTTAAGCTACATGAATCAGAATCCCTCATAGTTTATAGTTTTTGTACCAGCAAGATCATTGTTAGTTTATCCCAAGTAAGTTCAAACATTTTTACAATTTAGTTTGTAAACTATTTTTGTTCCAAAATCTGCAGCATTTTCATTAGTTAAAATTTTCTCAAGTTTAATCACATTTCAACTAAAGTGTCTCGAATAAAATGAAATTTTATGTCTATATGTTTTGTTCTATTGTGAAAGACAGGATTCCTAAATTGTAGATTGGCTATCACATAGCACAGAGACACACAAATTTGAAATTTCAGCTTCACTAATTAGACCATGAAGCCACAGAGTCCCTTTAGATGCATCAGTTAAAGTTATATACTTAGCTTCAGTAGTTGACAATGCAACTACCGGTTGAAGTTGAGACTTCCAAGTAACACAATTACCACAAAATTAGAAATAATAACTAGATGTTGACTTTCTGAAGTCTAAGTCTCCAACAAAGTCACTATCTACGTCACCACGTCTATTCAATGTAAGATTCTCTTTTTAAAACATAAACTTATATCAAATGTTCCTATCAAGTATCTTATAGTCCACTTTGAAGCATTTCAATATTCAAATCTCGAATTAGACATAAATCTACTTAACAAGAAAACAACAAACGCAATATCTAGCCTAGTGTTAACCATTGCATACATCAAAGAGTCAAGTAAGTTAGCATATGATATTCTTTCCATTTTTTAGTTTATGAAGGTGTAGTTGGACTTTGATCTCTATACAATTTCAAGTGAGCTACAATTGGCAAAGAAAAAGATTTACACTTATTCAACAAAAATATTTCTTAAACAACTTTATCATATAGGAAGTTTGGTGGAATTTTAAAGTTCCTAACTCCATATTTTTGTAATCTCTATTCCTTGAATTCTTTTGGCTTCTCCTAAGTTTTTTATTTCAAATTCAGAGCTTAAAACATCCTTTAATTTGTCTATTTCAGATTTTTTTTTACTTATTAGCAACATGTCATCAACATACAGTAGTAAAAACATAGAAGATCTTCAGAATGGATAAAATAAAAGCAGGAATAATAGCCACTTATTTTAAAAGCTAAGTCTAACATAAATGAATCAAATCTTTTATATCATTATCTAGGGGCTTGTTTTAGCCAATATAATGATCTTTTCAATAATCACACAGAATCAGGTTGTTGTGTATTTATAAAACCAAGTGGTTGTTCTATAAAAAAAATTCCTCTAACTTTCCATTTAAAAATCAGTTTTAACATCAAGTTGTTAAATTTCAATGTCAAAACAAGCAGCATAGGCAAGTATTATTCTGATAGTTTTGTTCTTAAAAATAGGAGAAAAATTTTCAGTATAATCAGTTCTTTCTCTTTGAGAAAAAACTTTAGCTACTAATCTTGCTTTAAACAACTTTGGATCAGAGGATAGTGTTCCCTCTTTTATTCTATACACACATTTACATCCTATGTTTTTCTGATTTTTAGGTTTAGGAACTAAGATCCAAGTCTGGTTTTTTCTAAGTGAGTTCATTTCATCAAGCATAGCAAGTTTCCAATTCTCAGAATTTTTACAAGTAATTGTTGCACTATAAGTTTCAGGTTCAAAAACCTTAAGATTATCACCAACAGAAAAAGCATAATCAAGTAGTTCAATAAAGTTCACATATCTAGCAGGTGTCCTCCTATTTCTAGTCCCTTTATTTAGTACAATATAGTAAAAGGTGGAGGGTTGGGATGTGCCTATTTCTAAGTGATCCTGAATTTATTCAGGATCCTCAGTTTGTGCAATCTGTTCAACTTGTTTAGGTTCAGGTGACGTGATTCTCCTATGCAACTCCACCTCATTTGAAGTTTCCCTAGGTTCCACCTCAATAAATGTCTCAGCAGAAATAACAGGTAAGCAAAAAAATCAGTTTCATTAAAAATAACATCCCTGCTAATAATGATTTTAACACCAGGCATACTTCTATCCCACAACTTATAGCCTTTTGTGCCTTCTTGATAGAAGAGAAAGACACATTTTAGTGATCTTTGGTCTAATTTATCAGACCTAGTGTGAACAAAACCTGCACACCCAAATACCCTTAAGTGGATCAGATTTTGGTCTCTTCTGGATCTAACGAATTCCGAATATATAGTGTCTAAGGCAGATGAGGGACTTCTATTTATTAGATAGACAGTCATGCTCAGTGTCTCTTCCCTATAAGGTTTCAAACCCGAAGTGACAAGTAAACATTTAACTCTGTCAAGTAAGGTCCTATTCATGTGTTTTACTACTCCATTCTGCTGAGGTGTGTAACATATAGTTCAATGCCTAGTAATACAACATTCAGAAAATAAAGCATCAAAATAAGAGTTACAAAACTCCAAACCATTATCAGTTAGATGTTTACTTGTCAATTTGATTTTCAACTAGAATTTTCCTTTCTTTAAACTTTATAAAAGCTTCATCTTTTGTACTTACAAGAAACACCCAAACTTTATGGCTAAACTCATCAACTATTGATATAAAGTATGTGGCACCACCATGGGTTGAAATAGATTCAGGACCCCACAACTCAGCATGTAGATATTCAAGAATAGATTTTGAAAGATGTATTCCTTATGTGAATTTGAATCTATATTGTTTTCCATGAACACACCATTCACAAAAATTCAAATCAATTATAGCATGTTTGCCTAATGCTTCTCCAGAATGTAAAATTTTCAGACCCTTCATGCTCATATGACCTAGCCTTAGATGCCATAATTTTGAGTTTTCAGATGCATTAGATGCAATAGCACAATCATCAACATACTGAATAAGTTTTCCATTGAAAAAATATAATTTGTTTTTCCTAGTAGCAGTTAGAACAGATTTTTCAGATTTGAAAATAATTAAAGTTCCATTTTCACCATGAAAAGTACAGCCAGACTCTTCTAAAACTCCTAAAGAGATTATTTCTTTTCAAGTTTGGTATATATCTAACATTTGTTAGAGAAATACTGTTTTCACCTACTACTTCTAAGTTTATTGTCCCAACCCCCTCTACAGAGCAAATGTTATGATTTCCCATAAATACAACCCCTTTCTTTGAGTTATCTAAGTTTTCAAACCAATTTCTATGCGGACACATAAGAAAAGTACAGCATGAATCAAGTAACCACTTATCACATAAGGGACTATCACTAACAGTAAGTGATTCACAAAAACATGGAGACACATAAAAAACTTCACTAACATCTTGATCCATTTTGGATTAGCAGTAGCGGCATTTAATTCAGACTTTCTTTTCTCTTTCTGCTTCAATTTAAAACAATCAAAAAGTATATGACCTAATTCTTTACAATATATACAATAAACTTCTCCATCCTCATTTAAGTGTCATGGTTGTACATCTTTACTAGTCAGTTTCTGATTGTTCCCAGTTTTAGGTTTATCTTTCTTATTTCCAGAGTTATTATTCTGAATTTTTTAATCAGGTTTCACATTAGCATACAATGCACTTGAAATTTTCCTACTGTTTTTTTATTTCTAATTCTCTAGACTTTAAACTTGTCATAATAGTTTCAAGTTTAGGAAAAGAGTCTAAATATTGTAATGCATTCTTAACAACAAGAAATTCATCAGAAATAGAGTTTAAAAGAATCATTGCAAGACTTTCATCAAGATCATGATCAGTTCACTTCAAAGTTTGACTTAGTTTAAAGAAATCATCAAAATTATAATCTATAGATCTTGAAGAATCCATCTTAAAGGAAAACATAGAGCTTTTCACTTTAATTAAACTTGGAGCAGTTTTAGATGCATGTAAAGAGTTCAATTTAGTCCAAACAGTTATTGGATCTTCATCCCAGTCAAACTTCCTAAGCACTGAGTCAGACAAGTTCAATATAATCAGGTATAAGCTTCCTCTTTCACTTCTTGAGTTTTCTTTTTAGATTCTTCAGGCCAGTCATCAGTATTTTCCTTGAGTGCATAGTGTACTCTATTATGGGATAAAAGTTTTGGTCATTTCAGAAAAATCCCCAAGCAATTAGATAATTGCAAAATAGTCCCTAAACTTTCAAAAATTAAAAAATGACCCAAAAACTTTCAATCATTTCATAATTAACCCTCAAGAAAATTATGTTAATGTGTGTGACCCTATCAGTTGTCAAAAACTTGGCAATAAATCTCGAATTCACATAAATAATTTATGTTTAATAATTTATACACTTATAAATCATTTGTCCCTAATTCAAGTTCATAAACCATTAGTGAATCAAGTAAAATATCATGCCTCCCAAGCATTGTGAATAGTCATGGAAGGAGACTATCCTTTCAATAATTAATTTTGTGTAATTAATATTCTTTCTCCATAAATCATGTCCCTAATCTTGTATATTGAGGTTATTTGTAATCCTCATATATATATATATATATATATATATATATATACACAAAAAAAAAAAAGATTTCTTATACCAGAAGTCATAGTCTAAGTTATAATTAGAAACTCTTTCTTAATGAACTTGTGCTTTGCAAAGGCTTCCATGACTTTTACAAGTGGCCATAAGAATATCTTTGTTAGTTTTATGTCCTAAATCCAATCACCTTAGGTCTATGTATTGACACTTTAATGTTGTATATATGATTGTAGCAACCTTCACTACTTGTTATTTACATTATTTATTTATAACATATAAAATAGTGGCCTAGCATTGATAATATAAAGTGTATCGCAAAGAGTTGTGATGTTGGAACCACATTAATTAAAGTTATCAATAATAAGCGTCCCTAACCACATTATTAGTGAGACAAAGCATCATTAATACAGACAAATTAGCATGTTCTTAGCCAATTCTTTTTGAATGAAATAGTTGAGCTCATAAACTATAGTGTAGTAACGCTTAAGCTAGAAACATGGATGCTTGTAGTTGACAAGTACATCGGATTGACCCATCTAAAGATCACCATATTATCAGTGGTTGATACTCTAAAGAATAGTGGGTGTAAATGATCCTTAGACTTGAGATCACCATATAGAGATCTCGAGTATGGATGTCATTCTTTGATTCTATTCGGAGTTACACTGTAAATGGATAACAATGGGTAGTTTTGGGAATGATTTGAAGTATGGAAAGATTATGAGTGATTAATAAAGGATTCACCACTCCTAAAATGTTACGAGAAGATATTCCTATGGCCACTTGTAAGAAGTAAAATTAGCCTTTGCAAAGCACAAGTTTAATTAGAAAGAGTTTCTACTTAGAACTTAATGATCATGACTTCCGGTACAAGAAATCTTACGTATATAAATGAGGGTGATCAATAACCTCAATATA